>APFE030746974.1:0-50539 GCA_000404065.3 Pinus taeda
ATTTGATGGATCAGTTAACAAGCTAGGGGCAGGAGCTGGAATTTGGATCCATAATAAATAGAACAGCCATGCAGAAGGCAGAGCTTATAGACTAAATTTCAAATGCACTAATAACATGGTTGAGTATGAAGCTCTCCTACTAGGCCTCAAGTTGGTACAATCCCTACAAGCCATAAAAGTGTCAATCCTAGGGGATTCAGACCTAGTCATCCAACAAGTCAAAGGCAATTTTGTTACCAATGACAAAAGACTGTGGTCTTATAGGTCTGCTGCCACCGAGCTACTAGAGTCCTTCACTGAATACCAGATTACCAAAATCCCTAGGGCTCAAAACCTTCATGCTCATAGTCTAGCTACGTTTGCAAGTACCTGCAAGCTCTCTTTTGAGCCTCATCACTGTTTTACAGCTGAAGTAAAGCACAGACCATCGGTCCCAAATAATGTCAAAGACTGGTAGGTGTTTGATAATGACACACAAATAAACAATTTTCTGACTTTACAAGAAGAATTTTTAGGTCTAAACATAGACACTGAGACAGCAAGTCAATCACAAAAACTTAAGACAGAAAACCAACCACAAACACATGGCAAACACACCAATCAAACAATGTCACCTAGAACAGCAAAACAACTGCTAAACCCAACCATTTTCAACATAGATAACATTCAGCAAATTCAAGCAATCACTTGTGAAGAAGTGGTCAATACTGAGACTGAAATCATAGAGTTGAAAGACAATTTTTTACCCACAAGCCTGACTCCACTAGAGGACATTTTTGACTCAAATGATATTTCCAGAAAACCAAAAATGCAGCCAATAAATGCAGCCATTGAAGAATGCAACATTGGTACCTTTGAACAACCCAAAATCATAAAACTGTCTGCTGCATTACCTCCTGACCAAAAGCCCAAATACATTGACCTTTTTAAGGAGTTTCAAGATGTGTTTGCATGGAGTTATGAGGATCTAAAATCCTATGACACCTCTGTAATACAACACACTATCCCACTTAAGCCAAATCAGGAGCCCTTTAAACAAAAACTGAGGAGAATCAATCCTATGCTCCTCCCAGCAATGGAACAAGAGGTACAAAAGATGTTCAAAGCACGCATTATAGCACCAATCAGGTTCTCTGATTGGATTTCAAATTTAGTCCCTACAAGGAAGAAAAATGGTCAAATTAGGCTCTGTGTTGATTTAAGAAACCTCAACCAAGTATCATTAAAATACAACTACCCCTTACCCAAAATGGATCATATCCTGCAGAGAGTAGTTGGGGCCTCAAGGATTTCCTTGCTTGATGGGTTCTCAGGTTTTAACCAGATCCTGGTCCGTCCTGATGATCAGGACAAAACAACATTTACAAGCCCATGGGGAACCTTTAAATATGTTGAAATTCCTTTTGGGTTGAAAAATGCAGGGGCTACATTCCAGAGAGCAATGGATATTGCTTTTTCTAAAGAGATTCATGACTTCCTTATCATTTATTTAGATGATCTCACACCTTTTTCTAAATCTGACCAAGACCACTTGAAACATCTAAGGCAGATATTCACAACTTGTAGGAAATATGGAATTTCATTAAACACTAAAAAATCCTTGTTTGGTCTAGAAGAAGGGAAACTGCTGGGTCACATTATTTCCAAAGATGGCATCAGAATTGACCCAGACAGAATCCAGGCCATCCAACAAATGCCCCATCCAAGGAATATAAAGGAATTACAAGCCTTTTTGGGGAAAATCAACTTTCTAAGAAGGTTTATCCCAAACCTAGCTGAGCTGAGTAGATTGCTAAATAACATGCTCAAAAAGGACTCAAAAGTAAAATAGACAATAGAGGCAAATCAAGCGTTTGAAGGCATCAAGTTTTCCCTTACTCAAACCCCTGTCTTAACCAACCCTCAGTTTGATAGAGAGTTCATCATATTTTCCTTTGCTTCTCAACACACAATTGCTGCAGTTCTACTACAGAAAGATGACCAAGGGAATGAGAAACCCATTGCTTTCTTTAGTAAAGCTCTTAGAGATGCACCCCTCAAGTACCAGATCATGGAAAAACAAGCATATGCTTTGGTTAAAGCTATTAAGGACTTTAGGATTTACATCTTATACTCCCATATAATAGCCTATGTGCCAAGCCCAATTGTCAAAGATATACTCACTCAAGAGAACTTGGAGGGTAGAAGAGGAAAATGGATTGCAAACATTCTGGAATTTGATATAGAAATAAAACCTACAAAACTGATAAAAGGGTAGGGCTTTGCCAAATTAATGTCTGAATCAAATTTCCAAGCCCTAGACATCAAACAACTGAACAGTGAACCGGAGCTGGCGACTGCAAAGATCAATGTAGCCTTTGAACAATCCCCCTGGTATTATGATATTTGTTATGTATTACAAAACCTGTGTGCTCCCCCAGGACTGTCCAGAACTAAATGTAGGTTCTTAAAAATTAAAGCTTTAAAATTTTGTGTCATGGAAGGAAATCTGTTCTGGAAAAACCATGAGGGTATCTTATTAAACTGTTTGATTGAAAATGAAGCTAATAATATCATGGAAGAATTTCATGCAGGTGATTGTGGTGGGCATCTATACTGGAAGTCCACTGTGGATAAAATACTGAGCGCTGGATACTATTGGCCTACTGTTTTCTTTGATGTCAAGAAATTCACCACTGCATGTCATAAATGTCAAGTGTTTGAAGGAAAGAGACAATTGCTGCCACTACCTCTAAGGCCTATTGCAACAGAAAGACCATTTCAGCAATGGGGTTTAGATTTCATTGGAGAAATTAATCCTTCATCTTCAGGCCAACATAGATGGATTCTGACAGCTACAGACTACTTCAAAAAATGGATTGAGGCAATCCCATGCAGACAGGCAAATGATTCCACTATCATTCAGTTTCTTGAAACTAACATCCTTGCTAGATTTGGATGCCCTGATAAGATAATAACAGACAATTCCGCTGCTTTCAGATCTAAAAATATGGTCAGTTTCTGTCACAAATTCCACATTACTTTGGGCCATTCTACTGCATATTATCCCCAAGGAAATGGCCTTGCAGAGTCATCAAATAAAATCCTGGTAAACATGATAAAGAAAGTGTTGGAAGAGAACAAAAATAATTGGCATAAGAAACTTGTCAATGACTTATGGGCAGATAGATTAAAAACTAAAAGATCAATTGGGGTCAGCCCATATGAGTTAGTCTATGGATTAGAAGCCAAATTTCCCTCATCACTAGGGATCCCCGTTATGAAGCTACTCCAAAAAAGTCAAGCTGAGCCTAATGATATGCAAAGGAGGGTGAATTAGATTATGTTTATAGCAAACCAGAGACCAAGTTTATAACAGAGTTCAAATTTTACAAGAAAAGCTCAAGAAAGCTTTTGACAGAAGGACCAAGGCTGAGGATTTTAACATGGGTGACAAAGTTCTCAAGTGGGATTCAAGGAGAGAAAACAAAGGAAAGCATGGAAAGTTTGATTCCCTTTGGAGAGGACCATTTCTCATCCAAGCAGTACAAGGAGATAATACCTACTTTCTTAAAAATCTTGATGAAACTGATTTGGATGAAGGTCCTGTCAATGGCAGGATGCTGAAGCACTATTTTGACTACCTTCCATAAATGCAGTTTGGCTACCCTTATACATGATTTGTTATATATATTGTTTGTTTTCTCTAAGTATGTGAATAAATTGATTTCAAGAAACTTGCAGAGGCAAGAAAAGACTGGACTGCAGCAAGTATTATAAATAGGTCAGTCTACATTTTGAGCCTTCAAGGATGAAAAAACTCCAAGTTTTGAAAGAAGTAGCCAAAGGGATAAGGCATACTGACCTGTTGTTCTTGGTCTTTCAAGAAGAAAAACCATCCCCATGTGGAGCCACTGTTGGATACCTATACCAATAGGTTTCATATTTCATGATTGGCAAATTCAAATGCCAAATATGCTCTACTTTGTTGACTCAAAGATCCCATATTTCCAAGGAAAAGCAACGTGTGTACATGCCTCATGCCTATTAAAGTTTTGATGGATGGTCCAACAGTCTAATCTGGATCATGCAATGTTTCAATTTTTTGTCGTAGAATAGAGAAAGGAATCTGTCCAAACTGTTTAATCTTGGCAAATCAGTAGCTAGGCAGATAAACTAAGGTTCCCAACTGCTTAATCTGGGGCCTTGGAAGAAATAAGGGTAGTGCTAGATAGGAAATAAAAACAAAAATCCAATGGAAAAGAAAAGGCACATAGAGGGTCTGCAAGTCCAAGTGCACCCTCCAAGAAGAAACAAAAAATGCTAGGCAAAATAGTTGGGTAGGTAGATGGGGTTGCAGAAGTGGTGTTTCTTCCAAGATGGAACTTTGCCAACCAAATACAAGGAAAACAACACAATGGAGCATGTCTAACTTGCCTTTTTCCCTTTGTTTACCACTCACTACTAACATCCCTTCACAAGATGTGTTTACAAGAGAGATGCAGGTTTTATATTGGTTCTTATGGCCTTTAGAAGACACATTTCTTGTGTAAAGTTATTTTCATTTTGATCTACTCTTCAAGCTAAGTTGTTTTCAAGAAAACTTAGTGATATCACTCTTCATTCACCTTCCCCCTCCATATTGACCTTTAACTTGTATTATTTAACTCCCTATGTCACCCTTTCCCTACTACTATAACACCATGGTGTATAAATCCTAAGCATTGTATAAATACCCCTTCCTTGGCATTATAGCCATATGGCTCACTACTAGGGAATTGAATGAACACCTGGTTAAGCCCAAGAACCGAAGCCTTACCTCTCTGTCTCCATCAGAACTCATGCTACCCATCCAATCCTTCATTTTTCCCTAAAAACATTGGAAAAACCCCTTTTTACCCTTATACCCGCTCAAAAGCGAAAAAATGCCTAAAAACCCACTTTCCCCACCTTATCATAAGGTCGGGACCAATGTCCGCTGTACCCTGAGCGATTTTGTGAATAAAACTTTCATAAACCATGGTTTTCACCTTTTTTCCAAAGTTTACGGTTGTATGTAATATAACGAAGAAATACATTATGAAACCATTGAATTTGTTAATGTTCCGAAGGGTCCCGCTAGGAGAAACTTCTGAAGAAAACTATTATTTAAATCCTGCCTAACGACCGTATCCTCCGTGCGACTCAAGTGCCCGATAGCCGTCCGATCGAGGTCTTTAAATCCAATGGTCGACGCAGATTTCAGAGGGGCCCCAACGTCCGACAGATATCGTTCGATATCTGTCAGACGCTGATGTCATGCGGGGTCCACGCGTCGCCCCCCAAATCCATCGGAGCCCCCTCTGACAGATTCCCCACCGTATAAGAGGTAGCCCGATATCGCGCCACCTATACGCCTATGTCAGCACCCTCGTACTGCCTATGTCAGCGCCACGACCGCGCGCCCCGCCCACCACTGGTCCACCTGTCCGCCACCTCACCGCCCCCGTGGACTTGTCTTAGGCCGCCACGTCACCTGATGACCTCATGTTGACATCATCCAACCCGGACCCACCTGCTGACGTCATGCTGACGTCATTTTAAAAAAGGCGCCAATGACTCGAAAAAGCCATATTTTGTCAAAAATTCTCGCGTTTTTTTCACTTTTTTGCAAAAACATTTCTGTGCCCTCTGCATGCGGTTCACAACGAAAATTCACCAACCTGCTCAAAACAAACCGGAGATCATCAACGCGCCTACCCACTAGCTTTTCCGACCCAGGCCATCCATCTACCAGGTACTTGTCCGTGAAAACCTCTTTGAAACCTGGTTTTTCTCTGTAATTGCTAAAAACACCTTAAGCACAGAAAACGCTTAAAAATTCACCAGAAAACTACTCATACCCAGCTCCCTCTTGAAAAATTGACGGTCGAATTTTACTAGCCAAGCTGTTTTAGACTGAATTTTCAGTAAAAACCTGCATCTCCTCGTTCCCGCAGTCATGAACTAGAACCCATAAACTACACTCAATCACCAAGAAAGGTCTGCTAAACACAATAACTTTCCTTCTCAAGGAACCAAAACAGTATTTCAATTGCTGTGGACTTGCCCTGTTACCTTGCATTTTCAATTTTCCTCTTCACTCAGGCAGTGCTCTTCCGGCCCAAGAAATAGAAGTTTACTTAACAATCAGAATCCAAACAACCATGGAGACTCCAGTTGTACCAGTTGCCCTAAATGTTCCTCCCCTAAATGCCCCCCAGAGAGAGCTAGAGTGGCAAGACTTGGCAGACCTAGACTACCAAATCTCAGAGGACTCCTCATCGAAATGCAAGTTCCACCTTCATCTACTAAATGAGCTTAAGGCCAGACATACTAGGCATTTGGGATTCCTTCCTCCCAATATTCAAGCTCCCTCAGGTCAACCAGTTCCCTGACCTGATTCATCTATGTGTTGTCTGCTATGACCCCATGCAAAGGGTTGTGCTTGACCCTACAGGTGCACTGGTATTCCACATGACCCCTGAGGCCATCAAAGAGATGTTGTAGTTCAAGACCCAGAAGGAATTGGTCCCCTTGTCTCTAATGGATTTGATGAACCAAGGAGCCAAGATACTAACAGATGCATAGATCCTGAAGCTCAACCAATTATTCATTACAAACTCCGACACAGTGTTGCACCCTCCTATTTTTGATGGCTACCTCAATCAACTGGGTGTAGATCTTGCATACATGATTAGTTCCGTTTTCGGGTACAAGTCACTGGAATTTATTGAGGAAACTCTTCTAGTAATGATGACTATGTTCTCCCCAGGCAAAACTCCAATATGTTATGACTATGCCACATACATTTCAGATAAGATGCATAAGAAGTTCTTGAACCTATCCAGAGAGAAGGTGTTCAGCTACACCTCCTACATCTACCACCTCATCTTGTATTATCAATATGAGATGTTCTCCTTTGAGATTAAGAGAACTGATGCAGTAGGTAATCCAAGGTCAGTGGCGTACTGGACCTCGGTGTTTCACCTCAGCACATACTCTCCATATAAATATTATGAGTTCATAGACCTCTTCATCCATCCAGCCATGTCTTTATTCTTAAGCTCACCTCCTCCAAGACTGACTAATGAGATGCAGAGGATTCTGCAGCTATCCAAGGTGTACGACATATGGGATTGGTATTTTTACCAACACTACACTGTAATCAGAATATATGGGTGTGAGTTATGCCCATACAGATTGCCTAAGTATGTGCCTATGAGACTGTTTGCCCTAGAATATTTCAGGCAATTTGGCAATGCTGATATGATACACTTTGCAGGCAAGGGCAAGAAGGCACAGCTAAAGGTAAAAAATCAGTTGGGCCACCTTGTCTTAAACAAAAGGGAGGGCTGGAAAGAAGCTGACAGGAAACTAGAAAGCCTTGGTCTAAAAACCAGCTTCCTTTGGAAGCCCTATGACCCTAATATGACCATATCCTTAAGAAGGCTAAAATACAAGCTCTCTAGCTATGAACATGTGAGCATGCCCTGCATAGAAAGACATGCCAACCAACCAAAATGGAGAAGGAACACACTGGAGGAACCAGTCACTCAAGAAGAATTGAATGAAAGAGCTAGAAGGCATCTATTGAAAATGGCTGAATTGGAATCTCCTTCACAGGTATTTACTCTGTCAAAGCCTCAAGCAGGAGAAGTGGCCTCATCATCTGCAGCGCATCAAGAGGCAGTACAAACCACAGGCCAGGCTCAGAGCAAAGGCAAGGAGAAGGATATGGAAGAGCCATAGGCACAACATGGTCAAGTACAACCACCTCAACAGGAACAACAGCAAAAGGACCAATAGGTGCAGGGGGAACAAACAACAGAGGCCCCAATGGCCACCCAGCAGCAGCCAGCACAGATGACACCCCCAAGGCAAGACTCAAGAATTGACTCATCTGTCCTCCAAAACCCTCAAAGGGAGGACATGAGAAGGAAAAGAGATAGGGAAACGCCCCTTACTGCATCACCAGAGAAGAGGAAAAGACTGAATCCCTTCTCTGAAGAAGAGATGCCAATGGGGCAGACTTCAGGAACAGGCCTGCCCAGCATGGAGGCCTCAGCCAGCTCTTTACAACAAGAGCAAGATAGGGCAGCAGTAGGATAGGTAAGCTCCTCAGCACAAAGGAGGGGAGGTGAGAAAAGCATTAAGCAGCAGTTTAAAGATATCAAGAACAGAAATGAACCAATAAAGCTACAACTCTACAATCACCTATTGAATATGGCTCCTACCAACCAACAAAGGCTCATGTCTGCATTTGATGCACATGAAGGGAAAATGATCATGAGCCACTTTACACCAATAGTGCAACAAACACAATCAGCTGCAGATTACATCAGGACCAATCTGGAGGTCCTATCAAAAGACATCCACCCAATGTATCAAATAGAGCTGCACAAACAGATGGGTGAGATGGTCTATGCCACATTGGCAGACAAGACCCTAGTAAATTACAAGCTGCAGAATAGCCTGAATGACACTGCTGCACAGCCTGAGTTGGAAAGGGCTTCCTCTCAAGCCAAGGACAATAGGATCAAAGCTCTAGAAGAAACTATAATAGAGCTTGGACATGATCCTAAAGACGTGAAGGCTGTGCAAGAAATCATGAAGCTAAGGGATGCTGATATGGTAGCATTAAAAAAGATGCTAAAAATCCCAGCAACTCTTCACCCACAAACAAAAGAGGTTTCCCAGCAAAGGTAGAAAAAGGATGCAGCTGCTCTACTAATAACACTATACAAAGAGCTCCTCCAAACTCAGGAAAAGCTGCAGGAATCAGAGGCCACATTAGAGGCAAAATTACAGCAAAAGGAGGCAGGGAAAACCTCACAGCCACCTCAAGAAACAATAAATCTTGAGGAAATCCCTCAAGCCACTGCCCCTCCCAGCCAATAGGTATAGCAGGTAGCACCAACCACTTCAGCACCAACAACAGAGCAGGCTGAAAGCCTTGATATGCAAAAGCTGAGGAATGAGATTCAAGTTTTGGAGTCTCAGATGTCTGAGCTGAATCAAGCCAAGGACACTCTCGCAAAAGTAAATGAAAAATACAGCTGCACAGACACGTCATTCAGCAGTTACACCAAAGTGCTCAACCGACTCCGTGAGCTCCAAAGGTCAAAATTGTTCTGACAAGAGTTAAGAGTCTTTAAAGTTCATTAAATATTGTAGTAACTTCTCATCTGCAATCTCTGTACGAGTTAATGAAGATATTTTCCCTCTCAGATGACTCAATGCCTGAGATATTTTGTAATAGACTTCTATATATTCCCCCTCGCATTTGTTAGCAGGGGTTGGAGTTCGGATGTAAAAAATATTTTGATATCTATTCTGCTCCTCTTCTACTGTAAATCTTCAGAGAATTAATACAAAGGATGATGGAATTTCCAAAGCTCTGTGTCTCTTGATGTCTTGCTGGTGTATGGCTGAATGTTGCAGGATTCCTGCGTATCTCATGACTCAATAAGTTTCCTTGTTACTCTTTGTTATATGTTTGTTATATTTCATATATCATTCATGTTTCCCATGTTTTAGATATCTAATAGCAAGGAAAAAGAATAGTCTCAGGATTTACTCACAGATTACCTTGAACTCAATCTAAGCTATTTTAAATGTTTTCCTCAGTTATTGTAATGAAAGTGTAATTCTTAATTGCTACCTTTCACACTATATCATCACAGTGATCTATTATTTCAGGAGTTCAAGTTTTTCTCCTGAGGAATATATCCCTTTCTCACATCCCAGCTTAGTGAAGAATTCTTAACTGCTTTTCACTGGTTGTTCACACTTCATTATCACAATCTACAGTTTGTTTCATGAAATATATAAAGGCCCTGCAATTCCAGCTACACCAAGTCAGGATCTCAAGAAACCAGTAGCCACAGACTCCATTGCCCAATGGATTAGTTCACCTGCAGAGAACATTTCAAAACTATCAGAAATCATCCTCCCAACCAAACACAAAACAAACAAACCTTTAACTCATAACTAGCCTAAAATCTCCACAAGACAGAGACAAACCCAACAGAGAGAGCCCTCTCTGATTACAGCTGGGCTAGAAGCTGTAATCCAAAGATTGGTTAGTGGTTACCTCGGCCATATTCCCTTGGGAGTCATAGGGAACAACCCGGGTGATAACAAAATCCTCAATCAACTCCACCAAACTTGATCACTTGAGTTCTAACTAAAGTCCTTCATGCAATAGCTGAACTAACCCATAGGAAAAGCGTATTTCCTTCTGGCAGTTGCGTGTGCCACATCCCTAGCTCGAACTAAAGTGCTGCAAGAGGATAAGATAATGTTTATAGTCCAAATATTATTAAGAGCTAATAATATTAAACTGTTCTATTTTTAGACTGGAAGTCTAAAAATAGACTCTGCCCATATGTCTAAAAATAGAGGTCCATCTATTTTTACCAACATGACCAATCATCCATAAATAGCATCCTGCAACTGATAGACCATGATCCATATGTCTAAAAATAGACATAGTCTAAAAATTGACTTTGCGCCAAAAATAGCCATCGGGCGCACTTAGTGAAGGAAACTTCTTTCCACTAAGCTCCATCATATTGTTGCATTTTCAACAGATGAAGTCGGTTGCATCTAAGTTTCATGGTTAAAAGTTCATGCAGTGGAGTGTATCTTGGCCAGCGGGGGAGTTAAGAGTTAAAAATCAATAAAAATAGATGACGAGTATTCCTTCCTTGTGACTAGGTGCTCGATGCATCTGTTGTTCTCATATCTAGAATACTTTATTCCCCGTGCACCATTAAAATGTATTGTTTAGGATAGGTCCGAGCACATCCAAAATCATGGGAAACGTTGAATATTTTTCAAACTCGTCCAATGATTTGGAGGTATTTGATTCCAAAAGAAGTCCTTCCTATTTGGGAAACAACGAGAAAGCTCAACCTTATCCAGTAATCTGGAGTTCAATAAAATTTTTCGATTCCAAAAGATGACCTTTTTGGCTTATGGATAGAGTGAGGCTATCCATTAAAACACTGCAAAAAGAGGTAATGTTTCATAATGTATTTCTATAATTGAAATAAATGATAAGACTATTGTTTCCTTTTTTTGCTTGAAACGTTGTTTTTTTTATATTTATTAAAGGTTGGACGTGCTAATTTGGCAACAAAGCCAACTGAAACCGTTTACATAAAGCAATCAAGGAAAGCGGTAGTAAGGCTATTCAATCGAGGCATCTGCACCATAGTGGATTGGAACCTTATCCTACAATAAACATATACGTGGAAAGTAAAGCCGTAACTTGAATATTTCCATTTTGATGGTGGCTATCCGGGAAGTGTAGAATGCATGAATGGTTGGGTTTCATGCTATTACCCAGTGCAAATGCATCTCTATATTGCAGAATGTTGATACAGTAATGGATTTTGTTTGAGAAGAAATACTATATCCATTACTGTTTTCATTTATTAGTAATTTTAATTCTGTATGTTAAGAAGGATGCAATAGTTTGAGGTCCAATTAAACTGTATGTATGTTACGGGGTGGAATATTCAATGGCAGCCACCATGGGCGGGGCCAAGGATGGAGAAAATGGAATGTTATGGGTCCCATTGTAGCAATAAATAATAATATAAAGGTTGTGGTTGTTTTGCAGTCACGACATAGAGGAAATTTTGGTTTAAAAATATGACAAAGAAACGAGGGCAATGGATGGTTAGGAATGATCTGGCTAGTGGCCATGGTCGAATTGTCTATTTGTAATGACAAGACTTTACCCAAACGACTGTCAACTACCGTCGCACTTGATGGGTAACAAGTCTAGGTCATAATATTGTACTTTAGGTAGTGAGTGCTACACTACTATAACAGTACGTAGAACGAAATGAAATAAATTAAAGAGTGAATGATGGATATGGCTTTTTTCCTAACAAGGTATTTTCTAGTTCTTTTATGAATGAGTTAAAAAAATGGAAGTTTCACAGAAAGGTCACTGAAGCACTTCTTAAGCGTCATCATTGCGATGGGCATGGAGCAACAAATCCTGCAGCAGTGGCACCCTGGCAGGGGCTTTTCAGGTTGTTGTTAATTAAACCCGCCTGGCGAAGGGGAAGTCACAGAACACATACTCATTCATGGTAAACTGAAATGAGCCACATTATTTGAAGTGATGCCCCTCATGCGCACACTCTCTAGGCTTGGCAGAAGTGGTTCGACTCCCTCACCACTCTAATCTCTGGTAAAAAACACCACAAAGAATCTACCTTTATAATAATAATCATTTTGCGCTAGTTTATACTGAGAGATATAGAGACACGGGGAATTTGCGAAGGAATTAAATGCATTAAGGTGTTGTGGTTTTAGCGTGCACCAAAATGCTAGAATGAGCACCCTATTCCTTAATTCTTTTTGTCTACACAGTCAAAGTGAGGTAGTGAAAGTCGTTTAGTGGGAATTAGAAACTTTCAGAAACCTCCTCACTCAAGAGGATATCTGGAGGTGATTATCAGTGTAGAGTAGGTTGATTCTTTGATATAATTAAGCACATAAGTAGGGAAGTAAGGAAGGAAAGCTGAAGAGTATATTCTCTTGAAGGGTTTTTTTGTCTTTTGTTGGGAAGAAATTCAAAGTCTATACACACAATGAGGCTGTCCTCCTCGGGCTTCTCTCAGCAACATAAAAAAGGGGAAAGGAGAGATCTTAATTCAGAGTTGTGGCATGCCTCTGTCGGGCCTCTTGTATCGCGTACCTGCAAATTATGTGCATGCAACCTTCGGTGCCTTCAATAATATGTTTGGAGTTTGGATACCACTTCCACTTATTTTTCTTTGCAAGCAAATTCAACTCTGCATTTACAATGCCCAACTGAGGAGCATATTATTCACAAGACATGTCTGTGTGCCAAGGAACCTTACACTAAATACAAAATGAACGGTATCATTTCTGGCATTTTGTTGTTGTTGTTGGGTAATTTTTCATGTAAAATCCCAAAAACAACAATAAAAATTTCATACACAGAGACAATGCTCTGTTTTTCCCAGAGTCTTTTTAACACAGCGGAAGCATAAAAGGAATTCTGAGCACAGGGGACAGTTTACACACCAAGGATTTATATTAAAAAGAGATGCATTTACAAATCATAAACTTCCTCTCTCACAGAGGGATTCACCGCTTGCATTTCACCAAAAAAAAATTTACACAGGAGTTTTTATTCACGCTGCTGCGTGATTCCAAAAAAAATGCATGTCCAGAACAATGCATATCCAGAATATTACTTGCGCACTGCTGTGCATTTCACCTCTCATTACAATACATTACATTTACCAAAAATTACATTCATATATGACAAAACAGAGAGAGGACTTACATCGCCATACTTCCGTAAAAAAAAAAGAACAGTAAAAATTAAATGATTTTACTCATATTTTTCTATGCCCATACTCCCGCTCAGGAAGAATTAAAATTTCACCAAAAACTTACCAACCACAGTAAATAGCATTTACTGTCTTACTGAGATAAACGGCGGTAAGAAGACTTTCACTTCACGTCAAAATCATTTCCCAGGCTTTCACATTAACATTATCCCAAAATGCTTTTGTAACTCTTATCGGGTCGGGACTTCATCCCATGACACAACTTGTGTGCACCGATGGTTTCCCCCGATACCGAAATCCCGATAACACATATGGCCCGATACCTCCGAAATATATATTTTAATATTTGCATAAAACTATATATAAAACGAGCCACTTGCGGACCCGAAATATTATGAACCAAAATGTTGATTACCCATCGGGTCCAGGATATCGGGTCGGGACTTCATCTCATGACACAACTTGTGTGCACCGATGGTTTTCCCCGATACCGAAATCCCGATAACAAATGCCCCGATACCTCCGATATGTATATTATAATATATGCATAAAAAGTATATATATAAAACGAGCCACATGCGGACCCGATAATTTATCAAAGGGTTGAATCCATCGTCGGGTCCGGCCCATCGGAAATAACAAAAGTTTTAGCTGCTAATTCGCCGATCCGATATCGGCTGATCGCTGAGGATGCTGATTGTTGAATTTGCTCATTGCTAGAGCGCAGTTGAAATTACATTTCAACAGCTGTTATTATTAGAGAAGAATGTGATGAGGAAGAAAAGGGAGAAGGAACTTGTGGGCACTTATTTAATTCTGATAAAGCCATAAAAAGCAAGCAATCCGTATATGGGCAATATACTTTCTCTGAATCTGTAATATTTTTTCCTCTTCAGACATTTTTATTAGAATCTCAAGCCATTTAGATGACAAGAATTTCTCACAGTCAACTATTGTGAATTTGGAATTACACATGCGATGTGGGCATTTAGGCACACCACCATAATGAGCCATCATGGCCTTTATGTATAGAGGAAAACATCTAAAACAAGATCTATGATGGAAAAACATATTTTCGTGTATCACATTCACATTCACATCCTCAAAGCACATATTGCATCCCTCCTTCAGCCTCGATTGATGCTCAACACTGGTATCAGGCTGGTCACTACCCACTGCTTGAAATGTTATATCCATGTTGAAATTTTGCATTTCTTGTTCATGACCTGTTCGAAGAAAATTTTAACACCCCTCCCTTGTATCTCTACCTATAGTTGGAAGATTCATGCAAATGACACTGTTGTTTTCTTTTTGTTATTCCGCACCCTTCTGTCTTTAATATTCCTAGTGAGATTTTGAGTTGGATATCCTTCATTCATGCCTCTCTCAATTGTCACTTCTCGATATCATTTCTATCACCTATGATTTGTAAACTCAACTAACTGGAGGAGCTTGAATTATTTTTTTTATAAATTGGAAACTTTACCAACCCTTATAGTTGATTTGATAGGCAAAGGAATGTTTATGATTAGAAGGCTTGAGCTTGACATTGTGTCTATTGCAAGAGGACAATGTTTAGAGATAAGAGATCTCTTTTGACCAGAAGAACACAAAGTTTGGTATTTAGTATTACAAATTGCAGAGGTATGATTTATGACGAAAATGGTTTTGAATGATTTCCAATTGTTTTGAGAACGTTGTATTTTCCAAAAAGAATTGGATCCTTATGTCTATATTTTTTTCTATATTTTAATTTGTAAATGAACACAAGTGCAAATATCTTATGTCCTAAGGTTATGTGACTTTGTGCATATGTGCACACCATATTAAAGATATGAGTATTTTATTTTAGTATATAAGTGGTTAGAAATTAAGCTTTGAAAAGCTTGCTTACAATTTGTCCAAAAGATGAAACCCACATAAGGAGTGTGACTATTCACAAAATTCTCAAGTAAAGTATCATCATATTAAATATGCTATTTAATATGCTATAGCATGTTCTTAAGTTTTTAAACACGTAAAAAAAAATGAAGGACCATGTTTTAATGTTTATGGTATTAAGGATAGAATCATTGATTTGTTGGTTTAGAATGTGTAATGGTTGCCTTGAGCCGGAAGGATGATAATTGAGACAATTATGGAGTCTCATATATAATATTGTTGATATTTCATTGCTATCATATAGACTCTTTAGCAAATAGGTTTTGATTATAATTAATGATCAAATGATACCCAAAGGGGAGCCTATCTAGTATATGGTTATGAGAACTTGTTTTGATATGCACAAAAAAATTACCAGAAGTTGTTTTGGTATGTTTACATGCATGAAACATTGCTAAGTGAAGAAGTAACATGTTATTAAGGTTAATAAGTTACTTTTATTAAGACTATTTCTAAGATAAGGAGCTTAAAATTTTATCATATATTGTGAAATTTTAAAACTTAAGCTATAGTTGAACGTTCCTATGAGGACACAATAACTATATGTCATGATTGGAAAGTGATGATTGCAAACATGCATAGAGAATAATTAAACAATTGGGAACCATGATAAGGCATGGCCATCATACTAATACATACTAAATCTCGATAAGAAATAATATATGTACAAAAAAATTGAGTATTTAAGTACACAAATACATGTATGCCTTACATATAGAACTGATTGTGGGGGTGCAATGCGTTGCATGGATATGCTTACATAAGTGGTGTAATTCATGTTAAATAGTAAATTATGTTTATCTTCAAAATAATTAAGCAAACCTATAAAACAGATGCCTATGTATAAAGGCAAAGTGGAGATTTAATCATTACACCTATGTTAATGTTATGGTTAATTATTGAATATGGTCAACATTTTACTCATATTTGTTCTGAGATGGCATGGATGCTATTCAAGGGCAAAGGGTAACACAATACAAATTCATTGAGGTAAATTAGTAATATCATCACCTCATTCTAATCGAATTCAAAATTAAATGATGATTTGTCTGGTTTCTAGTTAAGAACATGACTTAAGGAAATTAAGTTATGCTTAAAAGATCCCAAGAAGGGATAGAGGATGTGAAAAACAAGTCTTTTATAAGACTAAACACCCTAAAGTTGTCTTTGAAATTTAATGTGGCTATGTCGATCATCTGAGGATTTATTTTAGTAAGAAGATGTTCCAATTACACATTGTTTGAGGAAACAAAACCTTATCGGGACATTATGCATAAATAAATAAGCATGCATAGGTTGGAACCTGAGGGATTCTATTTAAGTAAGTTAATATCTTAACCTAAATATGAAAGAGGCATAAAGAAAATATCAATTCACGGGATGAGATTGTGAAGTCATTGCAGAGATGTAATACAATATATTGTATATGTATTTAAAAAGGCATCCTGCATTAATAATGGTCAACATCTTTTTAACCAAGTAAGGTATACTTGGAAATTGAACATGATGTAGTTGATGCATTATAACAATTCAGGGTTGCCTAATCATTGTTGCATAAACCATGAATTCATAACTGATCTATTGATTTAAGGGTAATTTAAGGCACTAATTTGTAAATACCCTTGGGTCACACCTCGCATAAAAATTTAAGGGGTGTGAAGTGATGAATAGTATATATTTCACTTATAACATCTATATGGGAGATGTATGCAGATGCATATTGTTTATTGAATGAGGTCATACCTACACTGAAGTATGCTTGACTAACAAGATGTAGAGGTATAAAAAGGGAAAATGGTCAATCCTATGACATAATTTGTTTGAGTGTGGAATTATGGTTAAGAACTAACCAAATTTGTTTTGATGATCATGACACTTCAAATATCTATGATAGACTAAGTACCATAGTCAATATTCTA
Organism: Pinus taeda; assembly: GCA_000404065.3. Taxonomy (NCBI): domain Eukaryota; kingdom Viridiplantae; phylum Streptophyta; class Pinopsida; order Pinales; family Pinaceae; genus Pinus; species Pinus taeda. Next base: position 17,207 of record APFE030746974.1, read on the forward strand.
CCTTATGGTGCATTTCATCATTGTTAAAACTTGGTACAGGTGACAGATTTAATCCCAAAATTGAAAGTTATGGGTATGATTGAGCTATAGTGTTCATGATGACTGCTATGATACTACTATTACATGACATCTGGAATTGATGTACACATGATATGAAACTTTCTTAATTACATATATCAACCATGATAAATTAATGTTGGTATGATACTAACATGGTCGAAAAATGCAGATAAAGTTTATTTTAGGCATGTGATACCATGACGATGGTATTATAGGCTGTACCATAGCCAAACAATGTACAACAATACATATAGGACCATATGACTACATATGTTACAAGTTTGAAAAATGAAATGTGTATTGGTGTGTATAACATACCTTGTGTGCAGGCATGTAGTAGTCATTAGATGGATGATTGGCTAGGTAAACAAACTCGAAGATTTCCCCGAAGAAGGAAAGTAAGTTTGGTATAAGTAACTATGGTTCATCAAAGTCTGACATACATACAATTACGATAAATATATGTATATGAAAATATATTGTGATATGAAATAAAATTTTATGACCTTGCAGGCATATTAATGTGGAAAATATTCTAACTCATGTATTGTATGCAAAGAGATGACAAAAAGTAGATCTTCAACAAGAACACAAAGGCTTGGAAGAATGCAAACAAAGGGCATGCATTCTTCAGATAAAAAAAATGATAAGCAATAGTTTTTTTAATAGTAACAGATTATGATATTTATCATAATTAAACTTTGCATTGATAAATTCTCACAAATGATTTGAAAAAAATGTGTGATAGGTAGCTATAGCACTCCTTGAGACTGATGTATCTATGGAAGGAGAGATGCTGGGAGCACTCCTCATGACTAATGTACATCAGAAAATTTTCATCAGATGGTAGAGCCATGAAAGATATTGATTTGAAAACTAGCTACCTATGAATGAGGATATGATGTAGTGATAAACCGAGGATGATGTAAAATTTAAGGGGGGGAATATCTAATGTCGCTCCCACCTGTACTACATTATTGTAAGCCTAAGCTATGTTAAATCTAGATATGATATCCTCCCTTGTGTGTTAAAGGTTGTAGACCTAAGCTGAGAAGAGATAGGTTTGATACCCTCCTTTGTAGATTAAAATATTCTACACCTAAGCTAAGGAAAGATAGGTGATACGTAATGTGAAAAGAAAATGTATTATCAAATAAATTAATAAAATAAATCACTTGGATGGTGGAGCACCAAGAGAGAGGAGATAATTACCAAATCCCATGAGGAATGGGATAGATATGAATCTTTCATGATAACCTTCTAGATGTGATTCCACATAAGATTGGATGGATTAGATATCCGTCATATGGATGAGAGATAAAGATCCATTAGACATAAAATCTTTGTGGGAGATAAAGGCAAACTGTTAAGTGGAAAAGCATCGTGGAGATAAAGTCAAGATTTTCTGGATAAGACCTAGGCAAATGGAAAAATCCATAAAGTTGGATGCCATTAGTGGTAACTCAATCATGAAAGAGGGTATTAAATACCTAGTGCATCGATCAACTGAGGACAGTTGATCCTTGGCAAGATCTTCAGCTCGGGCGGAATCAGAGGTGATTCATGGCTGGGTGGTTTTGCTCATCCTTCTAAGTGAGATTTAGTTGGTGTCATTTACATGTAATGGTTGTATTTTGATTCTTACTTTCTCTCTTTGTTACTATTCCAATTTCCTTATGAGTGGTTTTCTTAGTTATGAGAATATTCAAGAAATTATGTTTGCTTGGATATTAATGGATTTAATGATTTCCCCTCTATTTAGATGAGATTTACCTGCATGCTAGGTGATCATGATTAAATCCTTACCTGATATAATGTTAAATCATTATGGCTTGCTTAATTCCCCCTCTTATGGAAATGATGGTTAGAGTAATGCATGTGACTCACATGTGAATGCATATGAATGTCAAAGATATTATGATCGTATTTATATTTGAAGGTTTATGCATGTGAAAGAGTTATGAAGAGATGTCTCCCACAGAATTGTTGATGATTCTTGCATGCTGCTTAAAGAACTGACAATGTCATGTCTCCCACTAGTATTGGGATTTTTAATCATTGTTATTCGCCTATTTAGCTATAGAAAAACTCAAAAATTTATTCCAAATATGATGAGATAGGGATATCAAACAGTTATATTAATTGTATGCTATAAATTAACCATTGCCCTAGTTGCATCTTAATCACTAATGGTTGATGTAAAGAGTATTGTAATCACTGTATCTGTAATGTTTGATTTAATACATTCGTGATGGCCACTAAAAATCCAGTTGTAAATGAAGAATTCGTTAATTGTATGGAGCCTAACAACGAAATTTCCGAGTAAGCAAAAGAGGTCTGTTACATCAAATATTCATTGCATTTTGTATGAGCCTACAATGCTGACCATGTGCCTAAACAAGGCTCTATAGCCTCCACCATCGTATGTTTTATGTGATAAGTTATCTGAGAGATTTTCTGAGATAATGAAGTTGTTTCCACAAGACATACATTCTGGAAGACAAACACTGTAGTTAGTTATGATAGATATGTAGAGATTCAAAACAAATGTGAGGACTCGGCTTGTCATTTGGCCCTCCTTCTAGTGCCTAAATGTTGATAGTGCTCAACCCGCCAATATGTCAAGGGATCTCCCCAGCAAGAAGTCCCAACTAGACCTCAGACGGTTTGGGGTAGGATTCCCAGCAATGGGTCATACTGTATCGCCTTGACCGTGGTTGCACACAGGGGCAAGTAAGATGTCTTTGTTAGTAGCAAGGATGTGACATATGAATTAATTCAAGGAAGGTGCATGAAGGATTTTAACACATGGAGGGTGATGTGAGTACGCCCCTTGGAAACTTGTGAAATCATGAAGTTAAGAAGGGAATACACGAGAAAAGATGCATCACAAATTGGAGGGAAAGTGAGCTAGGAATCGAAAGTGATGGTTAAACAAAGAACACATTTCAGTAGGATTCATACATATTTATATAGGAAATCCATACATACATGCGTAAGAAAACATATACATATATCATTTAGAGTAAACAAGATTTCTGAAATACAATATAACATATGTATGAAACGTGCTAGCTCTATTATATTAAGAAGTAAAAGTTCCAAGCATACAATACAAGCATGACCAGCCATTAGTTCTGATAGTGAAACGTTACAGTCATTTCCGCCTACTCCTCCAAAGAGATATATTAGATCTGCATAGCAGAGAAGCTAAGGCTCGTTACAATACTCTCCAAGCTTTCTCTAAGATACTCCTATCGAAAACTTGGTTGGCCAAAAGCCTCTACAATGAGTTATGGGGAACTATATATATCAAAGGGTGGGGTGACCCTTAACATTCCCCTTTGTGACTGTTTACCTACCCTCATGACTCTTCAACTCCTATATGACTATTACATTCAACTATCAACACTTGAACTTCCACTTGACAAGATGTTACATACAACCTACACATGTGCCCATGTTAGACAAAATAGGCTTGAGCAAGCCATGCAAGACATCGCTAACACTCAGAAAGTTGTGGTAAGACCAACTTTTTGACATCCTTGTGATGATCAAAAGTGGCAAACTAATGCCAAGCTTGGTTGCCCATGATGGTGCCTGAGTGTTCAATGGTGATATCCTGCTGAAAGTGAACTCTTGTCTCTATTGTATCTGGGTACACTCATATGGATCCTCTGTCCAAGTCATCTGATACCATGCACATCATCATCTTGAGTGCACCTGGACGAGAAACACATTGATGCATAGTGTCTATGTTCATCTATAAATGTGTTATGGTGACCATGCACATAAACTCGTCAAAATACATGTTGAGCTCCAGTCATACTTGCTTCTTTACTTTGCCTTGGTGAGTGTGCTAAATGGGTGGGATCACATGCATGCGCACAATGACATCCATGCTCCTAAATACCCTTGCATGAGATCGACAACACTACACACCTTATCTCTTCCATACCAGCTGCTGGGATGAATTTATAACTTGTATGGGCAAAGTTTCATCTCTCTATGCATGCTACGCCCCTTGTTATACCAGTTTCTGCTATAACTCATTCTCTCATCTATGCAGCTCCTATTCTTCCTTGAGTTGCTACTTCAACACATGAAACTAATTCTCTGTTTCTCTCTCTGCCTTCATGCAATCTTCATGTCATGCCATCACCTCATAGCCTCAATCTCAAAAGCTGCTTTTGTCATGAGTGGATGTGCTTTGAACTTTTAGCTTTTCTCCCCCTCTATGCTATCAACAAAATTCCTTTTGCATTCATTGCATGCAGGTGTGCTTGATCTTGTTGCTACTGATGGTGGTGCTCACTATGATGTCATCACCAATCATCTTAATAACCTTTTCCATGAACAACTTGATGTCTCCGTGGATAGTAAAGTTCATAGACACTTCATCGTCGTCATCCCCAGTTGCACTCTTAACTATCTTTGACTCTTCTCTACTAGAAGCCATTGCAGATATGTTTCTCATAAGCAAGTGGCACCTATGATACCTAGAGACGTAGAAACACTCATGGAAAGAAATTTATTAGCTGAAAACCAAAATAAACTAGAAGATTGACATGACACACATTTGGTGAATGTATGTGAAGAATGAGCAATTTTGGTCGAGAGGCTCGGAGACTGACTGTCAAGATTATGGATGACACATCTCGAGCTAGTGACAGGCTGACTGACTACTGTAACTCCACAATTTATAGTCCACCCTAGCCTATTGATGACTAAAATTCTACAATGCAAAATTCTAGTCAGCAGTCACATGCAACTAACAAACTGCATTGCGCAGTTTCTGGGGCCAACAGGATACTGTCTCTAATAATTGTGTAATGCAAGTATTCGCCTCTAGAAGCTTCTCATATGACACTTGCCTCTCTGAATTCGCCGAGGGATGAGCAAGAGATCATGAAATCTCTAAGTGGAACTAAGAACTATCAGTGAAATGACACTAATCAAAAACCCAGAAGCTAACTCACCCCTCTGCAAATATCTATATATGGATCCCTCAGATGAGAGATCTAAAGGCTCTAATTTTGGAATTTGTAAGGAAGTGTTGTTGATTTATCTGTGAGACATTGTATTATTGGGTGATCTTGCTTTTATTGAGGTGGAGAGGGCTTTCATGGTGGAAGAATGATGTTGGATCAGATAGCTCTGTTGTAATCCTCTCTTCTACTTCTACTATCAATAAATTTATTTGAGTTTTCCTTCATATACATGTGTATTTGGGAATCTCGTATTCGTGAATGCAATTGTATTGTTAATGTAATTCTCATTCTCCATTGTTTATGGTATTATAGATCTCTATGCTTTGATTGTGTTTTGTTGCTTTGTCTCTACAGGTGTTCTTTAAAGCTGGACAAGTGAGAAAGGAGTGGCAAGCTCTATCAGAGGAGAGAGGAAACAAGCAAGGAGTCAAATGAAAGATTAACGTTGGTGCTCTCCGCTTCTCTCTTATTTATCATACATAAAGGAAAACACAAGTTACCTTGAATTGTTTGTTTCTAAGATACCTACTCGTCTTAGTGGGACTTGCAAATCGAATAGACACTAGTTTTCTCGAAAACACTTTTGCACCATGTTAAAATATAAAAGATACAATTTATGTTACGAAAATAGCAGCTCAAAAATGAGCAAAAATGCACCTCGTGCTCTCTTCAATTAATTATAAAAATTAAAAATATATAAATTTACATTAGAACTTACTCTTAGAATAACCTAATAAAACAAAACTGTGAAACAAACTCTCTCTTAACACATTCTCCATTATTCTGAACTTGTTTTCCGGTTCCTTTTTCAAATAAAAGGAGCTGGCAATAAACCCTTTAATATTTACCAGAATCTAACATTGGTTGGAATGTGAATTTGTTGAACGTTTATTAGCCATTTCTTAAATAATCAAACAAATCCACAATTAGGTCGGCAGTAAACCCCATAATATTTCATGAAATTAATAACATCAACAAGAATCTAACATTGGTTGGAATGTGAATTTGTTGAACGTTTATTAACCATTTTTAAATAATCAAACAAATCCACAATTAGGTCGGTGATTCAGCCCTTCAGACTTCTCTCAATTCTCCCTCGCTTTCGGGCAGCCTGTATGATTATTTGACCTTTAAGTAATCTTCACATTCACCACCATATGCACGGTGTTCTCCCTTCCATCGATCCCTGCTGCAATATTAAACTCACAACTTTCACTCTCCATCACCCCTTGAAACCTAACCGTCCATCAACATCCTTAATACTGAGGATGTCTGCAGGATGAGAAGTAAAGCGTATCTCAAGTGATGAAAACTTTTGAAAAGGAAAATTTCAATACGAGGCTGTGTCCAAATATGATGTGATATTCATGATCAGTCTGCAACCCATTAGAGATTAGGCGGCGTTAGAGTGATCTGCAGATTCATATGAAGTTCTTTTGTCAGATCACAATGTAGCTGCCCATGTTAGTCAAAGCATAATACAATAAGCAAACACAGAGTTCATTGACGTTAGTTGAAGATGCAGAGCATTGAATTCATCGACAATGCGAAAGATATCTATAAAATATAGCATTATGGGAATTGAATTCATCGACACTTCAATTACTGAAGCACACGGGATTGTTGTTATGGAAACACGATAACAGGTGTAGGTGTATCTTATGAGAAGAATGCGCAGACTGTAATGGTTATGCTTCCCATTAGGTTTGGTGACAAAATGCGCAGACTGAGATGCTTCCCATTAGAGTGGAAGGTGAATAATAAATAGTTGACTTTTCTATTAGAATTATTGGGTGTTTAGAATTGTAGTTTGTTTGGTGGATGAGTTATACTCTTAGTTAATTGACTTTTTAGTTAGTATTATGAGTTTGGACTTTTTAGTTATTGTTATGATTTTTTAGTTATCATTATGAGTTTGGTTTTCTTATTATATGTGTTATGGATTATTTTTTGAATGTTGGATTTTTATGGTATAGCAAGTTTAAAATTTGTGAGACTTTATATGTGTGATGTTTGATTAATTATGTGGGTAATTGATTATCATTTTGGGTCTAAGATTTGTTGGTTTCTATATATGTAATGTTTGATTAATTATTTGGTTAATAGGGTGTGATCTCATATAGGTTGGTGTTAAAGTTGTTGTGACAATGTGCTTGGATTAGCGATCCCTGAATTGTTGGTACCATGTGGTTGGATATTGGCTAGTGGGATGTTGCATTTTTTGCATGGGATGGTTAGTTTAAGAGTGATTTAACCACCAACCCTAGCTTCATATCAAATTTGGACTTGAAATTTTAATTGGTAAGTCACCATTTCCACTCAATCTATTCAAAATTTCACTCTCTAGAAATTCTTAAAAAAACATTATAAGAAAAACTTCTAAAAATCTTGAATTAGCTAGCTAAACAACTAAACACTAAAATCATAAGCTTTAATACAAATGTAATATTCTAATGTAATATTCTAAACACCTTGAAAGTGACCAAAGATTAATCAATATAATTTTATGCTCCACATATAGGTTTTGAACAAGTGAATCAAACAATACATTATAGGTTTTGAACAAGTGAATCAAACAATACATTATATTTTTCAATGTAACAAAATAGGTTTGTTATAATGATAGCGTGGGTTGTTGTTTTAATCCTAATTAAAAATAATGAACTTTGAATCAAAGCGGTTAGGCAAGAACTTTGGGTTGGGTTCAATAGGCTAGCATTGGTGTCGCTTCATTATTATTTTGGAGTTCAAGTAATTATTTATACTAATCAAAAGTTACTTAGGGAAGATTGTAAACATTATTAAATTTGAAACTTTCAATATTTGAACATGGAGAATTCGTTGATACTTTTAGATATAGGAGCTTGATTAGAAACCTACAAGGAAAAAGTAGAATTAGACAAAAATAAATAAATAAAAAATATTAAATTATTGGAGTTTGGTAAGAGAACAAGAAAAATTACTAAATAAATTTAGGTTACAAAAAAATTTATTTTTCATTACTAGAAAAACAAAAACAAATAATTCACTTTCATATGATAATTTCATAAAGTTAATAGATGAAACAAAATATTTATACTTTTATAATGGTTAAAGGAATTTGTTAGGGAAGATTGTAAACATTATTAAATTTGAAACTTTTAATATTTGAACATAGAGAATTCGTTGATACTTCTAGGTATAGGAGCTTGATTAGAAACCTATAAGAAAAAAATAAAATTAGAAAAAAATAAATAAATAAAAAATACTAAATTATTGGAGTTTGGTAAGAGAACAAGAAAAATTACTAAATAAATTTAGGTTACAAAAGATTTTATTTTTCATTACTAGAAAAACAAAAACAAATCATTCACTTTCATATGATAATTTCATAAAGTTAATAGATGAAACAAAATATTTATACTTTTATATGAAAATTTTGTTGGAAATAATAATCCCAACCACCACAATAAACAATATGATAATAGCCATACCTGTGAGAGGTAGTTTTTTTATGTTTTGCATGTTGCATCTCTGCTTGAACACATTGGTATTTTTTCGATGTTTTGGAGGTTGCATCTCTGCTTGAACACAATTTTGCAGGTTGCGTCTTAGCGTGAAGATAGAAGTACCTAACTCAGACACGAGCTTCCAAAAACTCAGAAAAGACATTTAAAAGATTTATGTACTTAGGTAAATTGATATGGGAAATCATTATTTCAACAACTTTGCCCACACTTCAGAAACACCTGTGGGGTTCTGATCACACTCAATAACAACATTAGAAAGAGTGCAAGTGTCCATGGAGAAAATTGTGGAGCAATTTTTGGTGGGCGTGTAAAATAGCAGTTACTGTGTTTTACTGTGTAGTGTTGCGAGTAAGTTTAAATCTCTGTAAAATTTTATTTTAATTTATAAATGAGCCGCATTCTCATACAGAGATATTTTTCATGTTCAAAAAATGAATATTAAATTTTAGTGTGTTGCTCCAAACATATCCTGTTATATTTCCTATGATTATCCATTAAGTCTCTGGAATAGTTCAGCGGTGCGCGAAATTGAAGGCTGTCAAAACCCCAATACACTAACTAAAGTGATATTACCATAACAATTTTTTTTTTTAATTAAAACGTTTGCATGGTATGTATATATGTATCACGATGCGGAATTAAAGGTTTACCCTTGGAAATTTTTGATTAATTTTGTCAGCACATACCATGATATTGATATCCGGTTATTTACTTTCGCATTAATGTTTTACCAATACGACTGGTTATAATATCGGAACACACCAGGATATATCGTACCTACATATATACCGGAGATTCTGTATTTTGTAAACCCATTGCTTAAACATGGACAAGTGTCCCGTCTGGAGATTGCCGCACCATTGGACTTGGTTGCAGATCGCGAGGAAGGTGATGTATTGAATGCTGAGCCAGGTGTTCGGCTTCTCAAGATATTGACAGGGATCGGCGGTGGGGATTCATTCCCGCCTTCGATCAATGGTACATTCGCCGATATAACTTGCAAATCCCAGGTTAGGGTTTATGTGATACATCATTTGGGCGAGACCGACTTGAATGGTTCTGCTGCGCGCAACACCAACTATCATGCAACACCGGCTACCATGGTTGATGCGCAGGTATTCATTTACCTGAGTATACTGTTGAACATTGGAAATCCGGCGAGGGATTCCCCTTTCCATTATTTGACCTTCTGTATGTTCGTTTTGTTTTTGCTCATTTACAATTTCTTTACCAGATTTAAGTGCGATCCTGGATTTACTATTATCTTTTGATTGATGAACACGGTCGAGGATTCGACACAGCGACGAGAGCTTCCGTTATGAAACTTCAGGACGGCCTATTTCCAGGTAAGAGCTCCCCCTTTAGCGTAGGTTAGGGTTACTATTTGAAGAGTAAATTAATACCCCTTTTTTTGTGTCAGGTGACTCCGCATTTCTCTGAAGACATGGTTCTGTTATAAATTTTCTGGCTGTGAAGCCTTCAATAGTCGATACTAGGCATTCTCCTTTTAAATGTTTACAGGGTTTATTGTATTCGAATATCTCCTTAAGAGGGTTTCTGTCTCCATTTATTGTCAGGATATAATTGCTCTGGAAAATTTCCGAGAGCGGGGCTCTCTTGTTGTATGTAATGTACTCGCGTCGTTTTGATTGTCTCGACCTTCCAGAACTAACGAGGACTGATTTTCTTAATCTGGGTCTTCTGGAACAGTTTGTCATTGCATAATTATTTATTACCCGAAGTGCATATGTATAAGTTTGATTTAAGTTTGATTTATGGACCGGACTTCGGCTCAGGCCTGTAAATGATTTCCGTATTTTTTTTGAGATCGCCCATATGAATTTATTTTGAGCTTTTCGCTCTCAGTGATGTTATTGTCTCTTTTCTGAGTATGGTTAACTCCCGCTAGGGTTTGATAAATCTTGCCAGGGTTTGATAAATCTTGCCATGTGATTCATGCCTTTTACTTTGCCACAAGACCATGGTCTGTTATTTGATTTTGGAACGGCTTTACGCCATTGCACATATATATATTTATTGCTCAGGGATTCCTACTGTGTATTGAATAGGATTTTATTTCGGTACTGTAAAATTGATATTAAGAGTTCTGTTCCAATATCTTTCGATTTCCTATTTACAAGCTTTATTATTTCCTGTTAATTGGTTAATATTCGAGTTATATATATGTTTCTTTTCCACATTCATGTTTTTAGCCCGATCTCCATCATATATCAGGGCCGACCCAGTTACAAGTTCTGCACCTTTTATGGCTATCGTTGATCGAAATTGGTCTGTTCTTACCATACTACAGAAAAGGTACTGTATCGTTTAGTTCAGTCGGAGAATTTATATTACCGCATGTGCTGTTAAAGGTCTTTGTGTTTTGACAGCGAGAGGGAGAGAATGCGCCCTCATTTCGTATACGCTTGTTGTACAAATTTTACTGTTTGATTTCAGTTTCTTGAGAACATACAGGTCTCGATGCTTATTTCATTTTTAGGTTTCTAAAAAGAATCACTGATTCTCTCCGCCAGCGATTGGTATATCGCGCAAGTTTAGTTTATATATGACTCGAGTCTACCCCATTCTTCAGGGTCTTTCTTCCGCTTGGGTTAATCCTTAACCTTATTTTTATTCGACCATACACATTTCACATTTTTAGTTTAACAAGAACTTAAGTATGTATGAACTTAACAGACAATACTATGTTCATTAGCACAATGTTTATGAGTCCTAACAGACAGTACTCTGTTTGTTAGCCGAATATTTATATATGGTTTAACATTTATCAGATTTGTTTACAAGCTCACTTCTCTCGACTGAGTGTAAAACTATTTCTATTTATTTGCTGGAATTACTGCCAGAACATTTCAATGGCTAATGACTGTAACTGATATAAAAAAGGTATCCATATTTTTATAACTAAGCAGTTGTGTCAGTGCATACCTGTATTAACAACGTGGCTTCCAGACCCTCTGCAATCTGAAGAAGATTATTGCTTGATGCTTGTTTTCCACCCAACCTTGAGACTAGTCCATACAGACTAATCTCCCCCCAAGCTCTTTTGCTAGGCCTCTGCCTCAGCAAATTTCATGCACTTTCTGTGCCGATGCTATCTGGTCCTCAACAGACTTAGCACTTCCGTCCTTATCCTTTCTCTTTCTGCTATCTTTTGTTTTCTTTTTTCCCTGCCTGTTCCTTAACAGCCCCCGGGTCTTTTCCTTTCCATCTTCATATGGAGGATAGGGAAACAGTTAGGGTTTCTTCCCTTCGTAACTGTTTCTTGATAGATATATATATACATATATATCTAGTTAAAAGAAAATCAATCTAGCAGTCCAGAAAAAAAAATAACTTCTTAATCCAAGTTATTATAGACAATTAACTCGATTCAGTTTTCAGTTTGGAATAATAATATTTTCACTATATATATAAAAAGAAAGTAATAATCTTTGTTTCACCTTTTACCCAAAATGGTAAAAGAAATAATTTATTCACATAGTTATCCAGGTCATCACAAAGGCAGCTCCATGAAATCGGCTAAAGACTGGGAAATAGCTTCATGTTGTGCGAGGGAAGCGCCGTGAAATCGGCTTCTGGTGAGCGAACCTAGTTTCCCGAAATTTGCTTGGCGAAAGTTATAACTCTGTGCCTCTGTCCTCCGCCCAAATGAAAATCAAATTCGCCAAATATTCTCAAACAAATTTCCTAAAGTAATTGGATAAAACAAAAAGATTTATGACTATTGTTCAAAAATAATATTTTTCAAGATCTTGGTATAACTTTCAAAAATAATATTTTTCAAGATCTTGATATAAGTAAAAAATCTACTTAAGTTATTTAAAATTAATATGCAAAAATCAATTAACAATAAAGATAACTAGTGAATGTCATTTAATCAAATCTCTCAATGATCAGAAACTCTTGAAAATATAATTCCAACGGAGCCGTACCAACGCTCAAAACCACTGTAGTAAAACCATAAAACCTCCGGTGAGTTTCTCGGACTGCCTTTGCGTGAAGGCAGTTTTCGTACATAGGAAACAGGAGAAAATTTTAGAGCTAAAGCGTGGTAGAGGCCTGGCGCCACCCTCCCTCTGACACTTTCTCGGGTGGTAAATTTCGGTTAGAAATGCTCACCCGATATTCTCCTCCGCCTTCTGATCTACTCCACCGTTGATTGTTCAAAGCTGCATACGAGGCTGCAATAAATGTTACATGAGGTAAAGCTCGGTTAAAAAGGCTCACTCGATATCACTTTGGACCATTCGATTAGATCAACGGTTGACGCACATCACAAACCTGCATCAAATAAATATTGCGTGGAGTAAAATAAAATTTTGGTTGACTGTCGGTTTTAATATTAATGCGTTTAATAAATTTGTCATAGTTGCAGGTAAAAAAATTTAATTTTAATGTTACGGAGGTATGGCAATTTATAATAGGTATGGGAAATGTCATATAGTTTTTAATTTTATTGTTTTTAATTATTCACGGGTGTAAGTCTTGTTTTACTGAACAAGTAAAACACATATTGTAATTTTTTTTGGTCTGGTGAATTTGTATTGTGAAATGAAACTCACAGCAGTGCGAAGAAGCAAGAAAACCAGGGGAAGCATGTATCAGTGAAAAACATGAATTCTTTCACACAACAATGAAAAGAGTAATGTAAGTTTTGGTGAATACTTAATTTTAACACAACACTGTGTTGATCCTTTTATTTTTTTTACAGCAGTAAATCCTTGTAATCTTTGTTTTCACACAGCAATGAATGTAAATGAAATTTTTACACACAGTGGTGTAAAATTTCAAAGGAGACAGAGTAATTTTGTTAAAATGTTTTTGGTGAATCCCTCTGAGTGAAAGAGGATGAATATGTATCAGTGATTTTGTTTTAATGAATAGAAATCCATTTATGGTGGTGCAATACTCTGTTCTTAGTAATTTTTCTAAAAGCTTCCCTGTGCAAAAGATCATGGAGTAAAGGAAACAGAGCATTGCTTTTGTGTGTTTTATTTTTGTGTTTTTGGGATTTTATCAGAAAAATCCCCAAACAGTGGTATCAGAGCAGGCTTAGGCTCTTTGAAGGAGTAAAGAAGCTGAAGGGAGCACTCTTTTGTTGCAGCAGTAGATCTTCTCCAGCAGAGTGAAGGCTCAATGAAGAAAATACTCAGGTATTTCACAAAGTTTTTTATGTGTTGCTGAAGAAGCAGTCAGTTGTTTTAAAATACACAGTCAAGAAATTGAAACATAACTAAGGATGCAAGGAATGACCAGCACAAGCACTGTTATGGGTATGTTTAACACCCAGCTCCCACAGTTTAATGGGAAAAACTATGACTATTGGGCAATAACCATGAGAGCCCTGTTTGCTTCTCAAGATTTATGGGAATTAGTTCAAGATGGGTTTGAAGAACCAGCAGATGAAAATGAGTTCAATAGATTAACTCCAGCAGATAAGGATCTGCTGAAGAGCAATAGGAAGAAGGATTCAAAAGCCCTTGTATTTTTGTATCAAGCAGTGGACCAGAGTGTGTTTCCAAGGTTAGCAGCAGCTAAGACATCTATTGAAGCATGGCAGACCTTCAAGACAACATATCAAGGCATGGAGAAAGTGAAGACAGCAAAACTACAATTGCTGAGGAGAGATTTTGAGAATCTGTGCATAAAGGAGTCAAACAACATTGACTCATTCTTCACAAATGTAATTGGTCTGATCACACAGATGAGGACTCATGGAGAAACCATTGAAGAAAGGAGGATTGTGGAGAAAATATTTAGGGTCTTACCCTCAAAGTTTGATGCTATTGTCACCACCATTGAAGAGACAAAGGATCTCTCAAAATTTTCAGTTGATGAGCTACATGCATCACTGATAACACATGAGGAGAGATTGAGTAGGAATGAAAACTCATCTCTAGAGCAAGCCTTTAAGACCCAGATGTCCTTTGGAAGAGGAAGAGGTCAGGGCAGAGGAAACAAGAGAGGAAGAAGCAGAAGCCAGAACAGAGGTGGAAGGAACAGTCCAACAAATGCTCAAGGAAGAGGCAGCAATCCGAATCAGAACCAAGGCCATGGCAACAGCCAAGAAAGTGGACAACATCATGCTCAAGGACAAATGTATGAAAAATCCAATGTCCAATGCTATTATTGTAAAAAATATGGGCATTATGCCAGTGAATGTAGGAAGAAGCAGCATGATATGAGTAATAGACAAAATGCAAATGTTACTAGAGAGAACATCAGCCAAACTAATGTTTTGTTAGCTTGTAACATGGCTGAAACAAATAGTGAAGACATATGGTTTTTAGACTCAGGTTGCAGCAACCATATGACAGGAAATATAGCTCTCTTTTCTGCCCTAGATAAAAATATGAAATCAGAAGTCACACTAGGAACTGATAGCAAAATTTCTGTTATGGGAAAAGGGGAGGTAAAAATATTTACAAAGCAAGGAGAAAGGAAAACCATAGCAGATGTCTATTATGTCCCCGGAATGAGATGTAACCTCTTGAGTGTTGGACAGCTTGTTCAAAAGGGTTACAATGTTTTCTTTGTGAATGATGTGTGTGCCATCATGGATATAGAACCCAACAAACGATGCATTTCTAAAGTGAAGATGACAAAGAACAAGATGTTCCCTCTCAGGATCAGGGCAGATTTGAAAAACAAAAATGAAATTGCAGCAGTTACCTAAGAGGCCTTCCAAAGCGTGCCAAAGGATGAAAATTGGTTGTGGCACTTGAGATTTGGACATCTCAATTTTGGAGGTCTAAACTTATTAAGAAGAAAAGGAATGGTGAAAGGATTACCATTGATAGAGAAACCGGACAGCCTATGTGAAGGTTGCATTTTGGGGAAACAACATAGAGAAAGTTTTCCATCAGGTAAAAGCATAAGGGCAAAGGCACCCTTAGAGATCATGCACTCAGATTTATGTGGATCGATGCAAGCTGCATCATTAGTAGGCAACCAATATTTCCTAACATTCATTGATGATTTTACAAGAAAGACTTGGGTCTATTTTCTTAAAAACAAAAGTGAAGTGTTTGAGAAATTCCGAAATTTCAAGGCACTTGTGGAAAACCAAACCGGGCTGCACATTAAAGTTTTAAGAACTGACAGAGGAGGTGAGTATATCTCCAAGGAATTCCTAAGATTTTGCAGAGAAAATGGAATTCACAAACAATTCACAACTAGGTACACCCCACAGCAAAATGGAGTTGCTGAAAGGAAGAACAGGACCATCATGGATATGGTGAGAAGCATGTTGAAGGCAAAGCATTTGCCAAATGACTATTGGACTGAAGCTGTAAATTGTGCAGCGTATATTTTGAATAGGTGTCCTACGAAAGCAATGATGAACAAGGTGCCAGAAGAAGCATGGAGTGGGAGAAAGCAAGGAGTCACCCACATGAGAGTTTTTGGATGTGTGGCCTATGCACACATTCCAGATCAGCTAAGGAGGAAGTTTGGACAGCAAAGGGGAGAAATGTCTTTGCATTGGATACAGTGAAGAATCCAAAGCCTACAGGTTGTATATCCCATCTACCAAGAAGTTTTTCATCAGCAGAGATGTTTAATTCATTGAAGAGGAAGCTTGAGATGGAAGCATAGAGAAAACAGTGAATGTTAAAAACTGTTTGTCTCATGATGAAGATGATGAGGAGGTGGCTGAAATGCATCCCCAAATAGCAGCGCCAACATAAGGACAGCAAGGGACACCATTGAGGATAAATGAGAGTGCTTCTCCAAGCACACACAAGGAGGAAATTCAAGTGCGTCTTCAAGCACTTGCTCACCAAATGAAAGAGGTAAGAAGTTTAGAAATCTAAGTGATATTTATGATGAATGAATGAATTCCTTATTTGCCTTGTTTTGTCATGTTGATGATCCTATTCATTTCGATGATGCAATTAAAGATAAGAAATGGATAGAAGCTATGGATGAGGAGATGAATGCCATAGAAAGAAACAAAACATGGGATTTGGTTGACCTACCAAAAGGTAAAGAAGTCATTGGAGTCAAATGGGTCTACAAGACCAAGAGCAATGCCGAAGGAAAAATAGAAAGACACAAGGAAAGGCTGGTTGTCAAAGGGAACAAGCAGCAGTATGGGAGAGATTATGAGGAGACTTTTCCCCGGTTTTGCAGAATGGAACCGTGAGAGCGTTGCTGTCCATAGCAGGCACAAAACAAATGGAAAGTCTACCAAATGGACGTGAATGTCAGGATTCCTAAATGGAGTGTAAAAAGAAGAGGTTTATGTTGAACGCCTCTAGGCTATGGAGAAGGAAAGGTGAAGAGCAAAAAGTGTGCAAATTGAAGAAAGCTCTTTATGGGCTGAAGCAAGCGCCAAGAGCATGGTACAACAGAATAGATTCATATCTATTGGATAATGAATTCGACAAGTGTGAAGGAGAACCCACCGTCTACATCAAAGAAAAGATGGTAAAATTTTAATTGTTGTCTTATATGTTGATGATGTTATTTTCACAGGTAATGATGATCAGCTCATTAAGAATTTTAAATCAGTCATGAAAGAGGAATTTGAAATGACTAACATGGGTTTCTTGAGATACTTCTTAGGCATAGAAGTAGATCAAAATGAAAAAGGAATTTTTATCTCACAGGCAAGATATGTAAATCAGGTATTGAGCAGATTTAACATGCAAGAATGTAAGGCAGCGATCACTCCCACAGTAATGGGATTAAAACTCAGCAGAGAGGACAGCAGCAAGGATTTTGATCCTAGTTTGTACAAGAGTATTGTAGGCAGCCTTATGTATTTAACAGCAACTAGGCCTGACATTATGTATGCTTTCAGTTTAATTTCTAGATTCATGGAGAGGCCAAAGGAGGCACATTGGCAGGCTGCAAAAAGAATTTTGAGGTATGTCAAAGGTACCAAAATGCTTGGAATTTAATATAATGTCTCAGAACATCCAGATTTGGTTGGATACACAGATAGTGATTGGGCTGGAAGTGTTGATGATCAGAAAAGCACTTCCGGTTATGTTTTTCATATGGGTTCAGGAGCCATTTCATGGGCTTCTAAGAAGCAGTCCATTGTAGCATTGTCTACAGCAAAGGCTGAATATGTGGCAGCTACAACAGCAGCATGTCAGGCAGTTTGGATGAGAAGGATGTTGAGGAGCTTAGGCCAAGAGCAGGAAAAAGCGACAATGATTTTTTGTGACAATAGCTCAGCTATTGCATTGTCAAAGAATTCAGTGTTTCATAAGAGAACGAAACACATTGATACAAGGTTTCATTACATCAGAGAATTGGTAAACAATGGAGAAATTGTCCTAGAACATTACAGGGCTCAAGAACAGGTTGCAGACATCTTGACAAAGCCACTGGATCAGAAAAGCTTTGAATTTTTGAGGAAGTGTCTGGGTATGACCGAATGCCCAGCAGTTGAAATTAAAGGGGAGTGTTGAAAATGTAATTTCAATGCAGCCGTACCAACGCCTGAAACCACAGCAGCAAAACCATAAAACCGCCGGTGATTTTGTCGGACCGCCTTTGCGTAAAGGTAGTTTTCATACATAGGCGCTCCGAGAAGATATAGTGCTGACGCGTGGTTGAAGCGTGACATCACCCTCTAACAACTTCTCGGAAGGTAAATGTCAGTTAAAAATGTCCTTCCGATATTCTCCTCCGCCGTCCGATCTGCTCCATCGTTCTCCACCGTTGATTGCATTCCAAGATGCATACGAGCCTGCAGTTAATGTTGGGTGGAGTAAAATTAAGTTTAATTGACCATACCTTTTATTAATAAATTGTCATATGCGTAGGTAGATATTTATGTTTTTTTTACGGCATGTATGGGCGTGAATTAAATAATGGTATGGGCAAGTCAACGTATCTTTAATGTTTTTGCCATATAGTTTTTATGGCATGTGTGTTGAATGTTGTTTTAGTTTTGCACACGGGAGAAATAGAGTTTGCAGCAGCGAGGATTCATGAACCAGAGGATTGCACAGCAGTGCAAGGTTGAAGACCTATATTAAAAAAAAGGGGAGGAACGCATATGTATATGAGGGAGTTGTAATGTAATTTTTTTTTGGTGTTTTCTATTGCTCAAATGAAGTGGAGCAAGTTATGTAAAGCAGTAAACTTTGTAAGAATTTTTATATTCTACAGCAGTAAATGTAAAAGGCCATTTTTACAGCAGTAAATGTGAATGTAGATTTTACACAGCAGTGTAAAAATCAATTATAACAGAGGCAGAGTAGTTTTTTTTTTGGTGAAAAGTTTTTGGGTGAATCCCTCTCGGCAAAGAGGATGAATATGTATCAGTGAATTTGTTTTAATGAATAGAAATCTTTTATGGTGGTGCAATACTCTGTTCTCAGTTAATTTTTTTTTAAAGCTTTCCTGTGCAAAAAGATCCTAGAGTAAATGAAACAGAGCATTGCTTCTGTGTGCTTGAATTTTTTGTGTTTTTTGGATTTTCCCAGAAAAATCTCCAACATTCTCGGCTTTCTATTACATTTTACCATAATACAAATTTGGACTCAATAAAAACTCCGTGGAGTCCAAGAGCCCTATTCAAGGTATGTAAATGTCAGAATCATTCAAATCGTATACCTTATGGAGCATTGACGACGAGCTAGTTCGGGCGGATGTTGCTGCAAAGACAGTCAATTCAAATGTTTACAGGAGTAAAAAATTCATCCGTTCTCCATCTGCACAAAACCTTTGGATCTCTAAAT
The DNA here is from genome assembly GCA_000404065.3 of Pinus taeda. Lineage (NCBI taxonomy): Eukaryota > Viridiplantae > Streptophyta > Pinopsida > Pinales > Pinaceae > Pinus > Pinus taeda. The sequence goes on from APFE030746974.1 coordinate 36,491, forward strand.
ATTCATTAAATCTCTGGCACGAAGGATTCAAAAGAGCAGACATTTAGTGTCATACGTGGGCTGCATGCAAACTACCGTGCCTACAACCAAGTTTAATTTTTATTTTTATTGTTCTATATTTAACTTTATGTTAATTACTATATTTAATTTTTAAATTTTTTATTAAATTTTCTTTCAAGGAGCTGCAAATTTAATTTAAAAAATTATACGCCTTTGCATGCAAATTAATTTAAAAAAATTATAAGCCTTTTCATTCAACACACATGTATACACTACATAATAGAATCAAGTCCACCATAAAGGTAGGCTCAAGGCCACCATCAAAGTAGGAGCTAGGTGAATAAGAGAAGCTTTTTTCATTTTATAGTCTGTATAAGCTTTCTCCTTCCAAACATAGGTAGCCTTGCAAAAGCTTATTGTGAAGGCCACCTTACGCTATTTATGTTTTTCCATTGTGCTTGCCGTGCATTTTTTTGCTGGCTCATATTGCCTAATAAACCCAATATAATAAGTGATCTAAAGCTGTTGAGCGGAGAAGGAACTGTGCAGGAATTGTATCGCCAGTTTTGAGGTTAAGTGCATAGATTCCCCATTTGGGCGCAACAAAGGATTCGACTGCCTCTGCTTCTGCATGAATGGCCTTATATCCTCCTTGATAGGAATCTTCTGTTGGAAAATAGATGGATCATAAGTCTTCATGAGTGGATCACTTGGACAGAGACCTGCGGTTTCCCAAGAGTAAATATTCATTTATACCTCCATGAGTATTGTACTGTACTTTGATTGAAAAGGGGCCTTCGATCAATGAATGGATCAAAGGAGCCGGGGGGCTTCTTGACCATAAGGGGGAGGAGGCTCAAAGGAACATATATGACTACTTTAGTTTCCGACCTTGAAATTTCAATTGGTAAATTCCATTATTATTATAATAACAAGGATTCCAATTTTGTTGGGATGGTAACCTCGTTAGATATTCTAGATAGGTTTTAGAATCATTTGCAATCTTTAAATTGACACCAGAGAAAAGGAAGCTTTGTTCCTTTAGGGTTTTTTATTTGTTGTTTTTCTACTCTCCCGAGCTTGTAGATGCAATAGGTTTCAACCTGTGTTATTTGTAAATTTTGACAGAATATTTAGTTTAAATTAGCAATGCGAGACACCTGAAGGACATGAAATGGCTACAACGTTTCCTTTTATGGTTTCCATGTGTTCGCATTTTACCACTTCAATATCTCTTCTAACGCTTTCGGATTGAAATTTGATGAGAACAAACAAAACACATATGAAATAAGTTTGACAAATTCTAAGATTTAAAACAGAAAAGCATTGCCTCAAAGAGTAGTATTTATTTTTATTTTGATCTTTAAAGTTATTAAACTGAACTATAAAAATCCTTTATCATCCTCTTGCATTTATGACGTCCTTTCCTAATTAAAAGAATATAACAAGAATATCCGCCTAAAATTTAAACGCACAGGAAGCATATACTTACCGAACAGAAGGCAGTGGCATTAAAAAGCAACTCGTTGTCCTCTGGTCTGTGCTTGAAAACTTGTTTTCAGATCAGGAGTCAGCATGTGTAGCAGTTTACCAGTAATATTATTACTGGTGCGGCCATCCCTTTCTCATTTGCCTGAACATTCTGGCAATGTGCTACTAAATTGTACAATAGTTTATATTAAAATGGCGAAATCTTTTCTGGCTTACTGTATCTCTAGGGAAATTTACATTGACCAGTTTAAATATACCAAATTATAGAAACGACCTAGAAAATCAATGGAAAATAAATAAATGGGGTCGTTAGTTACTGAAAATCCACAATATGTTTCTCTGAAAACTATCCGCCCTGTTGAGGCACCATGCACCCATGAAGACCAAACCTCTTCCATCTTTCGAAACACCTGATAACGGACAGCCAATTCTAGTCAATAACCTTGCAGCTCACACACTGATAGCCTTTTCGTCTGGAAAGATATTTTATAAAAGTTTGTATGTGATGTAACCGTCTTTTTCAAAGAAGCTTCCTACTTTTACAAATTTCAAGCATGTTGTCTAGACAAGAAAACCAGAAAATCTAGAGATGTGATATGCCAGGCATGCGTCTACTTAGAAATTATCCAAAACTTATCTGTGTATCTCCTTAAGTGAATGCATAATTAACACACACATCTGTCTTGCAAGCGCGTCCAATCAATTTTATAGTAGCATGGCAATATTTCCTAAACGAGAGTAGTTCCACCCTCCCACAATTGAGTTGTCAAACAGCTCCACCGTGGGACCTTAGAAAGTGAACGCAGCTCCACTTGGAAAAGAAGAAAGGTTGTTGGGATGATGGATTGGGCCATAATAATGAGTATACAGAGGCTTTGGGTAACCCTGTACTTCCGCATGGGGAATTGAACACTAATATTTATATGCGTAACCAGGATGTCCATGTCTAGACTCGAGCTCAAAGCTTCCACATCACAGCTTAATGGATCTACGCAAATAGAGAAACCATCAGTGGAAGCAAGGGGTGAAGCACTTCGATCAAAGAAAGTTGGTAGTTCAGTGGATTGAATGGACCAATTTATAAATATGCGTTCACATTACAAATAAGGGTAAGGTTGGAAATAATAGATGGTTAGGGATAAAAATAAAGAGAAGACTTCAGTGTACTTGGTCTGTCTCAGTCTTGATTACGTCAGATGTGTCTAATGGTTTTCTAGAAGCACATAAACCCACTGAACCGAAAGCGATTGACCCAATGGTTTATACAATTGAACATTTCGCTTTTCTTTTTCAATCTTGAAGGACCCAGCATAGTTGCGAACGGAAAGCGATTGACCCAATGGTTTATACAGGGGAACATTTCTCTTTTATGTTTCAATATTGAAGGACCCAGCATAGTTGCCAATCCTTCAGCTAGCCATTTATGTGCCTGCATTAAGGTAATTCCATCTTCTATAATAACTTTAGTTCTAATTACTGGAACCTCCTCCATTTTATTGCGAAGTTTACAACTGCAGGTATCTCAGAAGGGTTGCCCTTCCAAAGATTGACAAACAAGATTACTTTTTCTTTCATTTAAGGTTGCCCAACTGCCCTTCACCAATTCACACTTGATATTGAAAAGCCATGAATTAGAGGCTCAACCAACTACAGTAAAGCCAGACCAGCCCTCTTGAGTGCAGTGGTTCTAGCTGAGATGAACTCTCAACATGCACTTCTCGAACTGTGGAAACACCCAACCTCTCTCTTTTGCACAAAGCATGTATGTGAGTATTGTAAACCACAACATTGAGCTTACAGCCTTCAGGCTTCAACTATGGATTGCCTCAGAAAAGTAACACAACACCTTTATCAATATCCAAAATATATAAACATAGGTGTTAAATTCAAACTTCGGCATTCTAATTTCTATGCGTGCCTATAGAAATATCATGCAATATCAATATTATCCTTCCATATAAGCACAACATTGAGAATTTGATTGTAGACTTAACATGAGTATGCAATAGCAACAGACTTTGTTTCCGTAACAGACTTTACCCCTGCCATCATAATCTTTAGCAGGGACTAGTTGCCCCGCAACTCTCCTTATTCCAATAATCTTTGACAGATTCTCTTCATATGACCATTGCTCTATTCTTTCCATTCTTTCCATATGTCTCATTTTGGGAAGGAATAATTTTTTCTCCAAACCTCCATTAGTAACTTCAATTGTTATGGCGTCCAATTCATTGAATACTGATCTAATATCTACGTTAATTTTTCTTAACCTTAAACTAATTCAATGAGTTATCTTTCAACATCGACCAATTCATTGAATAATGATCTAATATCTACATTATTTTTCGTAACCTTAAACTAATTCAATGAGGTATCCTTCAACCTCATCCATCATATCCTCGCACCATGTGATCATTCATTATTGACCCTTTAGAGGATCCTTCTAATTAATTATTCATGAATCCTATTAAATGAATGTTACATTAACCTTAAACTAGTTATATCTCAACCTCATCCATCACATCCTTCCACCTTGTGCACATTCATTATTACCATTTAGGGAATCTTCTAATTAGTTATTCATGAATCTTATTCAATGAATCTAACATTACCACCCAATCCAATACCGGATTCCCTTACAGCACTTTAAAACTATGCTATAAATAGCTAGGGGAAACCTCTTACCTAATAATCTTAAAAAATAAAGAATCATTATACCAGTTTTACATCCGGACCTTAAAATAAAATTAATAATGTAACTTTTTTAAATATTAAAATATAATATGAATATGTAATCTATGATCATGCCAAAAGGTTATCCCTAGTTAAATCGAGGGCATGTTAAGTGGCTAGATGAAACTATATATATATATAATAAAACATAATATCAATTTAAACAAAAAAGTGATAAAAATTAAAAAGTAATATAGTTGTCCGCATGGGGTAGTTCAAGTGGTAATGGCCGTGGAAATGAAGTCTCACCAAACCACAGATCTTGGGTTCGATTCTTGTGCTACCCTCCCCGGAAATGGAAATGGGTGAATAATGGACATGTAAAAACTCGAAAATGAGAGGGTCCTACCGAAGCTTACAAAAAAAAGTAATATAGTTAATTATTTATTTAATCTAATTTATTTGAATACAATAAAGCATAATATCAATTCAAAAAAATAAGTGTAATTTAATTTATTGGAACAAAATAAAACATGATATCAATTAAAAAATTAAGTGATAAAAATAAAAATTAATAAAATTAATTAGTTAATTACGTCGTAAGGCATTCCCTCTGAAATCATCTCCTTTTTCTGCCCACCTGTCATCCTTGTATGCCATAGGATTATATGTTAGATGATTGCAAAAGTTTCAACCGTTCGATCATAATGGTTACAAAATGGTTACAAATTCGTTTGGGAAACAGTTTGCGCACTGGTCAGCATAACCGATTATGGCGTGGTATCTTGAATTCATCATTTCGAACATTTAGCTTGACACTGAAATAGTCTGCATAGCGCGTTGTTGCAATTGATAATCAGGCGTGTTGAGCCTCCTTCTTTACTTACGATAAGGGTAGGCTGCTCGACGATAGGGAAAGAGCAGCCGAGAATATTTTTATACAGGTTATGTATATAAATCATGGCGATCGTGATGGCTAGGGGGAACTTGATACTGAAATTTTTTGCGCAGTGCACTACGGCAATGGAAAATCAGGCGTGGCGAGCCTCCACCTCTGCCTATGTCGATGCATAAACTTATATGGATTCTGATGCTACGAGACATCAATCTCAATTTGTATAGTGAGCTCCTTCGTCCATGTCTTTTATGCCCTTCGTTGTTGTGGCTACTCCATCTGCAACTGGTTTTCCTTCTGTCCTAGCTCTTGCTTATGTGAGGTGCAGCGTTGTCTCAATCTCTCATTCGTCACTACAATTTCGTGACATTATTGCAATGGGGAACTCTATTTGGGGTGGTACTCTGATTAGTACTTTAATCGAAGACTATCAATTTCCAGCAGGTATTTTAATATTCGTAAAGTTAAACCATAAATGGTTTTCCAAGTTCTTTAACTTTTTTTATTTTAATATTCATGCTAATGATCAACATTATGTAATTAAAAAAATACAACAATGAAGAATTTATGTCTTGTTGTATGTTTGATTGGATTAGCTATAAAAACCACTTAAGATTAGTTTTGTATAACATTTGTATGTATCAAGCTAATACAACTTGAAATAATTCATTCCTCATGCACATTTGAGTGGATTGAATTAATCTATATTCATCACATGAATACCGTTTTATGGGATATCGCATATTTTAAATAATGGAATCTTTAACACCGATTGGCCTCGGTGAGGTGAAACAGATTAGAAATAATTATCATCACGTTACCATCACGATCACGGGAGACACACATGTGAAGGTGCCCAAAACCATGCGGAGAAGTTCAACAATTATAGTGAGTGTGAGCTGCAATGAATAGAGAGTTTCCGTCATGAAAACATAAGTGAAATTTCCAGTCAAGAAAATATAAGCACAATTTCCATTCAAAAAGTTGCGGGAATTATGAAGCCATACTTTCCCTGGTGTCTTAAATAATAAATATTAAAATGTAAACGACTTCGAGAATAACTTGGGTGAATATATTCCCTCCCGAACAATGTCGGTAAATAAATGACCCTAGATTGGACTCCAATGGACTAAAAAATCAAACTCTGCTATTTTTTTTGTTGCTTGTACTATGTAGCATGCATGGAATGTAAATTAACTATTGAGATTCTTTATGTGACATAAAGATTCCATGTCCTTTAAACCCCTAATTTAAAATGCTAGCCATAGCTCTATAAAATAAATAACATTTAAGATTGAGGCAATTCTCTAATTAACTATGATGTATTTTATTGATATGCTTGAACCACAGCCTCTACAAATAATTTATTGATGCCTTGAGCAACTCACACATCATTCTGCTTTCGTTCTAATGTCTGGAAAATTTTGTAAACTCAATTGGAATTAGAAAATAACAACTACATTCATCATAAGTAAAGAGTATTGTGAATTTTTGGTACCATTAGAACGAACGAATTCCATTTCAAACTTTGAGAGAAGGAGAATTTCATAATAACAAAGTACATAAAACATAAAATGATAATATGCACGGTTAAAGATTGGTTCAAACAACTGGTGGAATGGAATTCATGATATTTACAAACAAACATATGTTGCATAGATAAATATTGGTTCAAACAACTGTATCATAGTCAGGAGATTGTTTACTTGTGAAGTGTGGAGAGAGCCCAACCTGAATTTTGAGGGTGCGCCCGCCTGACTCGGACAAGTAACTTGTGTGTTGAAACGGTGAACTTGGGTAGGGGTGAAAGGAAGGCGCCCACCCGCGGTTGGAATCCATGTAAGGTTGCACAAAGGTGCGGCCAGTGGAATTTTGTCTAAGTATAAAACTTGGGGTTGCTTAGGTATACTTGTAATTTATGAAAGTTGAAAATATATTGAAATCAGCCAGACTCATTGTTCAGGGAGTTGCCCCCCTTTAAACTATTGCAATTGTGTTGTTTATGTATAATTTTTGTGGATAATGAATGTGTATGGGTGTTCATTAATATAAAGGAACTAAAGGAATAATAATAATACTTGGTGAAGAAAAATAAACTAAGTATCGAATGTTAAGGCGTAGTCCATGAACATAAGTATTGGTGAAAATAAAGTGTTCAGTGGTGCCACACCTCGCTATAAGTAGTTGAAAGACTACCACAGGTGTAAAGGCGTTACAGGTGGTATCAGAGCAGTTGATTCAGTCATTGAAGGTTGAAGCTGCTACACACCTACACTATAAGCGCAGGTGATATCAGAGAAGCTGATTTGGGCATTGAAGGTTGAAGCTACTACACCCCTACACTATAAGTGCAGGTGTTATCAAAGCTCATGGTTGGAGCTGGTACATGATGAAGTGACAGTGAAACAGGTACTTGCATGTGAAGGAAGCTGATCCCACTGACAGGTGGAATCAAGAGGTGATTCAGTTTTGCAGGGAACTTGGTGAAGGCTGAAGGGCAAAGATGGTGGATGAACCTATGACAGGTGAATCTAGCCATAATGCAAGTGAAGTCTTCTAGTACAAGGTGTTGGAGCAAGTGGGTAGATGGAGTTCTAACTGGGTTTCGATGAAGGTTGAGAATATGAATATTCTCGAAGTCTGTTTGGGACTAAGGAAGGAACTTGAAGAACTCAAAAGCCAATGCTGAAGTACGATAGATGGTGAACTCAAGGAACTTGATGAAGAGATCCGACAAAGTGGTCTTGGTGTTCAAGAGCTCTGGGATGAAAGAGCCTAGTTAAGGAGGAAAAGTACCATGGTGGAAGTCGAAATCAAGCAAATTGAGGAGATGAAAAAGAAGCTTCTTTGTAAGAAGGTTGTTGTAATTGAGCATGATGAGCTCGACTACATTGACAGGCTTGGAACTCACTACCATGACAATCCAGAGGATGTTTGGAAGCTTAGTACTATGAAGGTAGTCAACGGACACTTGCTTGGTGCACTTGAGCAGAATATGATGGAGGACAAGCTTGAAGGGAATCAAGTTGAACCAATATTGGGTTGCTTAGAAGAGGCAAGCAAGGAAGTAAAGTACCTTAGGAGGAATGTCAAGTTGGAGCACAAGCCAATTGACACTTCTGAGGCCGAATTCTTGCAGAAGGTTGCTGATGTGAGACACAAGATAAAGCCGATAGAAGGAGGTGATGCCTTGAAGCTAAGTTATGTGCAGGTGATTATGAAAGGCAAGAGATTTGCAGCTTTGGTGGATACAGGGGCTACTCATGGCTTCTTAAGAAGGAAGGCAACAAAGTCTTTTGCAAAGAAAGCTAAGATGGAGAGAGAGTGGAGTGCTTTCAAAGCAGTCAACTCTACCATGAAAGTTGTTACTGGTGTGATGGAAAACACTTAGGTGAGAGTGGGATCGTGGTTTGGAGAGTTGTACTTAAGGATTGTGGACATGGATGATCATTCTATGGTGCTGGGGCAAGATTTCATGAGGCTTGCACAAGCCATACCAATGATGGACTGGGACATTCTCTTGATCACAGCTGAGGGGAGAACCATGATGGTTCCGATGAATAGAAGAAGTTTCTTTGGGTATAGACCGAAGATGAATTCTATGACATTATATCCCAAGGATCCAAATGTGAAGAATGAGGATGTCGAGCAAAGAGGACTTGGGAGTATGACTCAAACAATGAAGGAAGGAAAGTTGATTGACTTGGTTGCAAGAGTGAGGAAGAATGAAGTAAGTGAGAGATTAATCTCACGAACCTTGAAGCACTTGATAGAGACATCTTCTACTGATCATCTTCACAATGGAGTTGTAAAATAAGGTAGTTTGAGTACTACATCAGAAGCAATGGTTGGAGAGGATTATGAAGGTAGAGATCCGACTGGTATCTAGTGGATTTTTGCAAGTATCCTATAGGCATATATGACTTTCAGTTGACGAAAGCTAAGCTTGAGGAGCTTGGGTGTACATGTGAGGAGGTTGAGGCTGTGCAAAGATACTTGAGGACACAACATCAATCTGATACATGGGTGGATGAGAGTCAGGGAGGGAACTTCTTGGCCATCCTTTCTCTATAAACAACCTTGGAGATGGGTTGGTGTAGGGACCTTGGTCGAAAGGGGCTGCACCACCTTAGCAAGGGGCCTTGGTAGGAGGCTTCTTTATGACAGATTGCAAACTTGGATGCAAGTGACCAAATGTTTGGATGGAGTCCTACTTGGGTTGAACATCATGGACAACTAGAGTCATGGACATCAGGTTGGATACATGGAGCATCACAGTTTATGCATAAGCATGTTTTAGAGGTGTCATTCATAGATATCCTATGGGGAATGCCGAAGCAAAGAATGTTGTATAGATGTTGTTATGACATGGAGATGTATGAGCGAGTGGAGAGGTTGTACACTCTTGTGCAACAAGACCATGGGCTAAACATGTTGTAGATGGGACAGAGATTCCATGGACCTGAGCATGGGAAATTGGATGGATTCTTGATGAGTCCGAGATGTAGCAGAAGTCAGAGGAAGACTAATGGTGGCATAAGGATGTGCATTCTTATGGTTTGGACGTATGGTTGAATTAGCTACCCAACTAGTTCAAGTCATGAGGGTTACTAGTGTGCAGAGGTGTGTTGGCATGAGTTGGATCTATGTGAGTTAATGTTTGTGCAGACAAATATTAATATCAGGTGGAGTAGCTTGACAAGTAGACTACAGGATGAGGATGATACATGATGGACATGGTTTTTCTACATATGTTGCAGGGATGTTTGCAGTATGTGGACTAGTTGATATCATGGATAAGACTGTTCGGATATGAAAATCTTGGTGATAGTAGGGTTACAGGGATGAAATATTGTCAAGGATGATAATGACTTCAGGTGGAGGAGGATGTAAGGACCTGCGGTTATGTGATGTGAAACGACGAGCTACGGCTAAGGCAAGTGAGCGAGCATGTGCAAAATGCGTGTTGGAGAAGTATAGCTAGGCGAGTTTATACCATGGGGATGAATTGGCATATCACCCATGGGCCAACCTCATAGGCTTGAGTATTCAGGCGAAGTTTGGTTGGCAGTCCCGTGTGATGGGCGGGCCGACCAACCGTTGGTGAACAAAGTTGCAAGTATGAGGGCATCGGTTGAATGAGTTGGACGAGTTGGCCAGGTGGCATGAGACGCCCAACCACCCATATATATGGAGGGCATAGATTGGAGCAAATGCATTGAATCATATCAATCGAACATAAATTGCTCATCAAGAAGGAGAAGTGCGAAGGGTGGAAAAGAGCCGTAGCAAAGGAGCAGGTTATGTGCCCACTCACTGAGTAGCTCTACACGAAGGTTGGCAGGAAGTCTTGGCGACGGGTTGAAGCACGGTTTGTGGGTCACACGAAGGCGCCCACCCATTGTTCGGAGGTAAACATGGGTGGAGGGTGTGCGTGGGCACCTGCCCGCCAGTTGGAGACTCGGGTGGAGGGTGTGTGTAGGCACCCGCCCGTTGGTTGTAAGTGTAGGTGGAGGGTGCATAAGGGCGCCCACCCACCAGTTAACAAGAGTTCGGTTAAGGAGTTTTCAGTGGAGGGCCATGTAAGGGCGCACCCACTCGACTAAGGCAAATAACTTGTGTGTTGAAACAGTGAACTCGGGTAGGGGTGAAATGAAGGTGCCCACGGTTGATATCCGTGTGAGGCTGCACGAAGCTGTTGCCGGGTGGAATTTTGTCTATGTATAAAACTTGGGGTTTCCAAGGTATACTTGTAATTTTATGCAAGTTGAAAATATATTGAAATCGGGGAGACTCATTGTTCAGGGAGTTTCCCCTCCCTTTATAGTGTTGCAATTGTGTTCTTTATTTATAATTGTTGTGGATATGGGCATTCATTAGTATAAAGGAATAATAATAATACTTGGTGAAGAAAAAGAAACTAAGTATTGAATGTTAAGGCATAGTCCATGAACATAAGTATTGGTGAAAAGAAAGTGTTTGATGGTGCCGCACCTCGCTATAAGCGGTTGAAAGACTACTGCAGGTGTACGGGCATGGCATGACTAGTCCAATGGACCCCTCAAGGCTTTAATTTAATCCAGGCTATGTTCATGTTTATGTTTGGGTTGTGTTATTCGGTAAATAAGAAAATACGATTCAAAACTTTCAGGTTACTCTACTATTTAATGAATGTTTGAACGTGACCACACTTAGGGAAATATGACATCTTCTAATCCCATCCTTATCAAATTCTCTTTCCCAATTTTATTGCTAGCATACAAAATTTTAGGGGCAAATTTTCTCCCTTAGGCGGAATTAAGCGGTTTTAAATTTTTAGTGCGGAATATTTTGTGTGATAGTACATTTTTACAAATCGCCTCAAATTTATTTTATAAAAAAATTAGATATGGAGGTTAGGCCACCTTATTTTAAGGGAGAGAGTAAAAAGGTAAATTTAGCCCTTGAAATTAGGAGTTACAACCTTCCATTGGCCCTAAATTTCAAGAATAGGTTTTATTTAAGTGAATCCTATGGGCCAAATACCATATTTATAAAAGAGGTATGGAAAATTAATAAAATTATAAATAAATGAGAGGCATGGTAAATAAATAAGACATTTTTTTATATTTACTCCATAAGTCACCTCTTATATACATGCAAGGGTGTAAACAAATAAAAAATATAAATAAAGTGGAGATATGGTAAATAAATAAAACCTCTTTTTATATTTAGTCCATAACCCTCTTTCTATTTATGAAGGCTCAAAAAAGAAGTTTTATTTAAGTTAATCCTATCGGCCAAATACCATATTTGTAAAAGAGGTATGGTAAATTAAAAAAAATATAAATAAACGAGAGCTATGGTAAATAAATGAAACATTTTTTTTTTATATTTACTCCGTAAGTCACCTTATATTTACGAACACTCAAAAAATGCATTATATTTAAGTGAAACCTATGGGCAAAATACTATGGGCCAAATACAATGCGCTAGATTATTATTAATACCATGCAAAACAAACATTATTAACCCTAATATTAGTATTAATAAAAATAAAAATGGCACATGGTATTGATCCATGGCATTCACATGGAGTGTAGCCTATTTAAACAGGGGAATTAAACCATCATAGTCCATCTTTACTCTTGATCTACTAAGCCCCGAGAAGGATCAAATATCGTGATATGCAAACTAGCATAGAGTGGAAAAATATTTGATCCCTCTCAAGGCTTGGTGGATCAAGAGTAAAAATGGATGTTGTAATTTAATTAATGTGAAACATTTTAACTTGGTTAAAATAAAAAACAAATAAAAATATTATTAATTTTATAAATTACTAATAGTAATTTTAAGCTCCAGGTTTATGATAACCCATGGTATTGACCCATGGTATTCATGTGAGCATAGACTATTTAAAGGGGAAATTCTATCTTAGATCCATCTTAATTCTGGGTCTACCAAGTGCTCAGGGGGATAAATAGATTTCATCCCCCTAAGAGTGGTAGATGTGGAGTTAAGATGGATATAGGTTGGTTTTTATGATAATGAAGATACTAAATAGACTTAGGAAATTATATTGTAAAAACATCTTAAGGTGAATGGTTAAAGAATAGACATTGGACAAGTATATTTGCATACTTCTTTTTTAAACTAAAACAAATCCAGGGCTAAAAGGAATGAATTGATTGCACTAGTCATCCTTCTATAACTTTCCAACATATGCTAGAGTAAACATATTGTAATTTGGGCAATTTTTCTAATTGCAAACATGAACATACTTGTGTATTGGCAGGGTGGTTACGAGGTCCCTATAAGTGGAGTAAACATATTGTAATTTGGGTAATTTTTCTAATTGCAAACACGAACATACTTGTGTATTTGCAGGGTGGTTATGAGGTCCATAGAAGTGATGAATTTGAATTTTTCTTGGTTTAATATATAGTATTAGGTTTTTTCTCATGCTTTCTGTGAATGGCACGAGTGAATTTTATCTTACACCCACTAGGCTATAATTTCGGTAATTTTGATTTCAAAAGATATTTTAAAGAAATGCAATGATTTCATTTATGTATTCAATAAACACAATATTCTAATGGAATTCTGCATTTGTGGTTTACCTATACAGATTCCATGGAGAAGTATTAGTGGCGTGACATCAATTGTCCTCAAGCAAAGGCTTTAGTTTTATTCTTTTCTGGAAGCAAATACTTTCTTCCAACATTTTTAAGTTCCATGAAAAATTTGAAAGCCCTAATAGTATTCAATTATGGGTTCAAGAGAGACATAGTATTCAATTATGGGTTAAAGAGATCCACACTGAATGATCTATTGGCCTTATCTCCACTTAGTTTAAGACTATTCACTTGGAGAGGCTGCATGTGCCCCCACTTCAAGAGCATAGTAAAGTCATGTAGAACTTAGAGAAGCTATCTTTAAGCTTTTAGTGAAGATTGGAAAAATTCCTGGGTTCAAATAACACCCGTCGAGCATTAAGCTTCCAATAATGCCTGATTTAACTTGGAGCACTTTTGGATTTGGAGAGATGCCCCCTCGTATTTTTGTGACCACACTTCAGTTGTGAATTGGAACTATTACTACGTCATTCCTTCGAAAAGTTTACTTGATGACTTTGGGGAACCTCAAACTCTTTTAAGGAATGTTAAGAAGGAAGAAAGGTACTTATGCTAAGTTTCTCTTATGCTTTTCAAGTTTTTCTTGGATATCTACAACGTTCAGGTAGGAAAGTACATTCTGTTAATGAAAATTTGTCTTGATAGAAAGGCCCAATTTCAAATTCTAATGCTTTCAAAAAACATTGTATAACTGTAATGTTTCTATAAGGAAAACATATTTTTTCAATTTAAGTATCACGATCATATATTCCAACTTATTTTTCAGTAACCCATTAGGCTTTGTAGCTTTGAATAAATCCATGTCTTTTGATAAGATCCTCTTCCAAATTAGAATGCAGTTTCCTTTTGGCAATAACCACATACAATGTCTTGATT
>APFE030746981.1:12894-38848 GCA_000404065.3 Pinus taeda
GCAATCCCTATTTACCCTCTCTCGGTTATGGCAGCACCCAAAGGCGTATGTACACAAATGGTAGACATATTCAGAAAATTCATCTGGGGAGGTCCAAAGCAACAAGAAAAAATGGGCTCTTATATCGTGGGAGGGCTTAACTAAGTAGAAAGAAGAGGGAGGCCTTGATCTTAGGGATTCGGGTACTATGAACAGAGTTCTGGGAGCGAAGCTTTGGTGGAGGTGGATGAGGGGGGGAGAGGATCTATGGAAAAAGATCTAGACACAAAAATACTCAATGCCAACATCGGTGGAGGACATTCTTAGATTAGAGGAAGTCCCAAGGGGATCAACGGTATGGGACCTGGCAAGCCAAAACAGGGACATTATAAGTAAGCACGCTTTCTGGGAAATAAATGATGGTAAAACAGCCAAATTTTGGGAGGAAGCCCGGCAGCAAAGAGAGAGGATGGTGGGGCTTCAACTTTTGCATGACACATATCAAAGGGAAACAGCAGGAGGACTATAGTATGTGAATGAGTATTGGAAAGAAGAAGGGCAAGATGAGGCCTGGAGAATATGGGGGAATCCAGAAGAATGGGACATCAATATAGATCCTGAACAGAGAATGGCATTTACAAAAGAAATAGAATCAAGAAGGATAAAAATTAGAACAGGCTCGGACATTCTTCGATGCGGAAGATCAACAAGAGGAACTTACACAATAAAGGAAGATTAGTATTTAACCACTCATCAAGACCAAGGGGTGGAGGAATCGGATTGGAAACAAATCTGGAAGAATAAATGGTGGCCAAAGGTAACCCTATTTGCATGGCTGGTAGGAAAAGGAAGAATATTGATGTGGGACCAGATTCAGAAGAGAGGCTTCTACGGACACCCAGATGCAGCCTCTGCAAACAAGACATAGAAACGCAGGAACACCTCCTGAATTCATGCCCTATCGCCCTTCAACAATGGATTGAAATTGAAAATCTCTTTGGAAAATCAAACAGGGATCCCCAGGATATCAAGCAGACTATCTTTCAGTGGGGAAAGGACGATTCTCATGCCAGGTGGTGAGGAGAGCTTGGAGTCTGGCAATGGGATTCAATATATGGTTAATATGGAAGGAAAGGAATCTAAGAATATTTCAAGACAAAGCTAAACCCCCTGAATCGATCTGGAAACGAAACAAGGTTCTCATAAGAGAGACTATTCTAGCGGAAGCCTGGGAGGAAGAGGATTGGAAGACAACCCTTGAAGAGAGTCGAATCTTAGACAGTCTAGATTTGAAAGCGAGTATGGTCCATCCTCAAAACAAAAGAAATCAGAACACCCAGAGTAAGAGTCTGTCCAAATTTATGTACCCGCAAGAAAACTTCATCAAACTGAATTTTGATGGGGCTTCCAAAGGAAACCTAGGTCCAGCCGGATTTGGAGGTATATTCAGAGATAGCCAAGGATGTATAAGATGGGTCTATGTGGATCGGGGAGGTATAATGAGTAACAATGAAGCAGAATTGATGGCAGTACACCAAGGCATCAGAATAGCAATTAGAAATGGGTATACTCAGGTGGAGATTGAAGGGGACTCGCAGCTAGTTATTGAAAGTCTTAGGAAACTGAATAATGGCAAAGATTGTGAACAGGTAGCAAAGAGTTGGAGGACGGCGGGGTTAGTCCAAGATTTGGCAGACACCATGAGATGAATAGACTATAAAATTTTTAACCATGTAAAAAGGGAAGGAAACAAAGCAGCTGACTTCCTAGCGAACTGGGGATGCAATGAACAAGATGGGAAGATAGATAGCATATGGAAAACGTAGGTGGACAAACCACGATGGGAGATCCTTACCTCGATTATCACTCAGGATAACAAAGAGATGACAATGGCATGAGAAAAGCTACAAATGGCCCCCGATCGGGGTGGAGGAGATGGGGAAGCACGTTAAAATGATGAAAGTGGAGAGGTGGCGGATGAACCACCACGGAACATTAATATCATTCAAGAGGGCATGATGACATTCAGAACCAGTAGGATCCCGAGGCCAAGAAATGACAGGGCAATCAAGACAGGTGATGGCAAGAAGGGCAGTGATCAGGAGATGAGGGGAGAGTGTAAGACCGGCAGCATGGATGTGAGAGGACAGAAGGTAGATGGCACAGGTTTAATAAGAGAATACAAGGGCATCCCAAAGAACTGCACACGTTGAAGGGAGGAGATGCAGAGCAGTAGAAGAGGAGTGGCATTACAACAGAGGGTGGAGTCGCAGAGAAGCAAAGGAGGAGTGGTTAGCAGGGTTATTTGCATTTGGAATAGGATCGTCGAGGTAGATCTCTCCCATGCTCAGACAGTGAGTACAGGTAGCGATGAAATTGTAAGACATACTACAGCTACAGAGAGTGTGGTAAAGATAGAAGCAGACATGAATATGGAAGTAAATGGGACAGGGCAGAGCAAAACCATGCGCAGAACTCGGGAGGGCATAGACCAGGGCCAGGTGGCGATAGAGGAACACGCGTTCGATGAGGAAGTGAAGATAATAGAGAGGCCACACCAAACTATTGCCAGGAAGATAGAAGAAAGGAAGACCCAGAGACCAGGGTGACCAACAAGGCACAAAAACAAATATGGAGAAGAGAACTAGACGACAGAGAGGTGAGGGAGTAACAGGGAGCATAAATCTTGAAATTGGACAGGGAAGTGAGCCAGCAGCAAGGAGAAAGCCCATGCCTCTAGGCAGAAGAGGCGGGCACCAAGGCAGGGGCAGAAGAAGGAAAGTCGAAAGGTAGAAGCAAAGATCGGAACTTCCAGCTGACCAGAGACGTGGATGTAGAACCATGAATCATATGGTTCAAGAAGCGGAGAAAGCATACAATGAAGGCACTAATGTTGAGATTCGTAGGATAATCCAGGAAATGGATGCCAAGGCTCTGCAAGAGGACTCAGAAACAGAGATGGAGGACTGGGGAAATTTGATTTCAGATTCAGGTAACACCAGAAGTCGCCTGTCTCTTTATAGGCAGGCATTACATGTTTACTGGGTTGTTAAGAGAATTATGGAAAAAGTGATCGAACAAGTAGCAATGGCAATGACAGAGATGGCCCAAGGCATCCTGAACTTAAAGAGAGAAATGAAGAACCTCCAGATCACCTTGCTGATGCAAGATGGAAAGCTGGAAGAAATTCAACAACTCCTGAAGAAGATAGTGCCAGAGACAAAAGCTGAAGATACCCTACCTAAAAACGTGGTAGACTAGTCTGTCATGCTTCGTTTATGAATTTTGTTAGATAGTCTAGCCCTCTGTTTCATTTTCAGTTTGTCTATAATGTTGAAAGGTAGCAAGTGTAGTGTTTTTAATAGTAGATTCCACTTGGCATGGACAAATAGGTTGAAACTTTTTTATTACTGGATGGCTATTAAGGATTTTAGGTGGCCAACAGACTCGGTTTCCCTTTGGGGCGGGTTGAGGTCACCAAATATATGTAACTATTATAACTTGGTGCAATAGAAAAGGAAAGGTCCCACTTTTGCTGACAAAAAAAAACAATAACGTGATTTAAGAGAAAGTATGCAGTCGTTTCACCATTGTTGTTATATGTAGGCATCGCCTCGACCAACTTAGTAAAGTAGTCTACAATGAAAATGATATAACGATGTCCCTCGGTTGAGTGAGGGTTACATGTCATAAAGTCAATACCCCCTTTTGCAAAGGGACCAACAATGAAAACGGGATGCAATGGAGCAGGTGGAGCTCAGATCTTATGATTATAGATCTGGCACGCATGACACTTCTAGATGATGAGAATACAGTTGTAAAAGATAGTAGGACAAAAGTAACCAGCACGTAAGATCTTATGTGTGGTAGCGTAACCAGATAGATGTTCACCACATGCCCCCAAGTGGAATTCATTAAGGATTTTCTCAACCTCCTCAAGGGTGAGGCACCTCTATAAAATCGTGTCAATACCACGATGGTAAAGGGTGTCATTGACAATAACATAATTTCAAGATTGTTATCGAATACGTCACTACTCAGAGTGAGAGGTATTGGGTCAGAAAGTCTAGCTCTAGATATATTTCAGCAAATATCCATATCATGGGTCAGATGAAGAAATCTAAAACAATGATTCATCAGGGATAGAATATTCAAATGTAGATTCAAAATCAAGGGAAGGAAGATTGCACATTAGCTTAGTGAAAGTTAGGGATTTCTTCGACTTGGACTTAATGAACACTAGGCCGAACTCTTGTTGAATAATGATCCACTTAGAGTACTTACCCCCAACAATTGACGTGACAATATACATGTGATAGGGTTGCAATCTAAAACGACCACAGTTTTCCGAAGCAAGATGTAATGGCAAAACCTTTGGATAGCTTGAATGGCTAGCAAAGCCAACTTTTCTATGTGAGTATACCTGATTTCAGTATTGTTAAGGTTATGACTCAGATAATAAATGGGATGTTCAGTCCCTATATCATCTTACTGGACCAATACCATTTCTATAGTAGAAATTGCAGCAACAAGATACAGGAAATAGTCAGGCTGATAATCACGGGGTAATAAAAGAGAGGTGTGAACTAGTACATCTTTTAGGGAATCAAATGCTTTCTAAGCAGCGTCGTCCCAACAGAAGGGGACCCCTTTTTTCAGCAAGCGAGTGAATCCTTTTGTCATCTCAGCCTAATTAGGGACTAACCTCCACAAGAAGTTAGCATTCGTGTGGAGTCTTTGTAACTGAATGAGAGAAGAAGGTGCAAGAAAATCAACGATTGATTGTACTTTTAGAAGATCAATACAAATTCCTTGTTTTGAAATGACAAAACCCAAGAGTCAACTAGAACTGACACAGAACACACATTTTTGTGGGTTAAGTTTAATATTATAATGTCTACAATGAAGGAAAATAATCCTTAGATTCATTAAGTGATCAACTCAATGTTTAGAATGAGTAGGGAGATCATCCAAAGTAGGTTTGCATGATGTGTTTAATGTCGTGAAACGCATAATCCATAACATGTTGAAAAATTTCCCCAACATTCTTTAAACCGAATGGGAGCTTTCAATAAGAAAAAGTACCTCAGGGAAAAATACATGTAGTCTTAGGTTGGTCCACCGGGAGAATGTTAATTTGATTATAGCTCGAGAATCCATCCATGAATGAATAAATCTTGCAGCCAGTGCAGTCATCAAAAATATGGTCAATAAACAAGATCAGACAGTTGTCCTTTGGACGAGCATGATTCACATCTCGGTAATCGACACATACTTGAAACATGCCTTGTTTCTTCATGACAAGGATGAAATTTGATACCCAATCAGTTAAAGGAACAAGGTCTTTGAAACCAGCCCAAAGAATATTTTCAACTTGAGCCTTAATCCTAGCAGCCTTCTTGCGATGGACCGGGTGGAGGCGCTATCAGATAGGTTTGGCATCAGGATACATTTTAATCTCTTGCATTACCATATTTGGGTCGATACCAAGTATTTCTTCATAAGTCCAGGCGAAGGCATCCTGAAACTCACGAAATAGAGCTCTATATATCTCGATCTCAGATGGAGAAAAATACACTCCAATGTGTATATTTTGGACAATACCTAGTTTGATAGAGATATCAATGGGTATCATTTCTTTGATATTCAAAAGGTCCCTTTTAGAGTCGACCTCATGAATGGAGGCGAAATTTGTAAAAGGCTCAACAAAATTAGGAAAGTACACATTACTGAGATTATCCTCAATGAAATCTAGTAAGGAGGTATGATGGTGATGTTTGTCCCATGGACCATAATCTGGCATCATTATCTCCATGATTCTCTCATCAGTAGAGAATATGTGAGAAAAAGGATCATAAGACATGCCATAATCTAGTGATAGATCTACCCAATTAATCGAATAGAAGGTGTAAGTCACACAAGCCGAACAGATGGCTTTGTAATCTGACTCAAGGAGGCTAAGATACACTCAATCACCCAAAAATTGGATGTTATTTTCATCAGGTATAATCCAGGGATCAGCTAAGATAGTAGAGGATCATATCATGTTAATATAAGCAACCAAATATGAGTTGTCGAGAAGGAGAGGAGGGGGGAGTGAAAACATTCCCATAAGCGAACAATCCTTCAACAATCCAACTCCGACATGTTGATAGGAATGTAGAGTTTCCCCTACAAGAGGGAAACTTCCGTCAATGTGAGAATTAGAGGTGAAAATGGTGATTTTGGCTAAATCTTTCCTTTGTGAGGAAACGTGATCGAATGGAAATAAGTGGAAATGACGACATCCAGTGCATAAACCCACATAGTCCGTCAATAACTTCAACTTCTATGGAAATGGATTCTCCTCCCATTTCTACTTGAATGGAATTCAGAATCCCACAAGATTTGTACATTATTCCATTAAATACTTTCAATGTGGTGGTTGATTAAATCAATTGAGGTGAACCAATCACCTTCTAGTAAGACAAGGACATGATGCGGATCAAGGCTCCCTCATCCACAATAGAGTGATGGGTGTTCTTACCACGAATGATGACTTGGATTATAAAGACTAATGGAGCTGGAAGTCAAGGGGTATCATTTTTGTAGTATACCTGGGGGGATAATATAGGGTACAAAGGGAGGTACCCAAGGGAATAATGTAATAATGGGATGGGCCAAAGTAATAAATAAGGTGGTTAACTCGTTCATGTAAGGGACCACAAGTAGTTAGTAATAATGTAATGGGCCCATGGTATTAGATAGATGGTATTGAGGGAACCATGGTAATGACCCATGGTATTGTATGTATGAGTCCTATATAGAGGCTAGAGACTCCACATTGAAAGATGTCAAGGAATATTGTTTGAACAGGTATATGGCTTGTGGAGTGTTCTCGTTCCTTAAGGAGTGAATGTATGGTGTTGCCCTACCTTAAGGGTTTGATTAATAAAGAAGCATTTTTATCTATTTCTATCTTCTTATTTCTAGGTATATTTGTATTTTCATATATTTTTAGATCAAATCTATAACAAGTGGTATCAGAGCTATAACAAGTGGTATCAAAGCACTTTCTTAGGAAAAGTGGAGATTTTTTTTTTATTTTTGCAGGAACTTTCTGGGGCGGCGAGTTTGCAAATCAAATCTGTATGTTTTGGGACAAAATCTACAAAATCTAATTGTAAACCTAGATTTTTTGTGAAAAAATACCCGATTTCAAAAAAAAAAAAATCGGCCGAATCGGATTCCAGATGAAGGAGATATCGCTGATTTAAAAATCAGTGGTGTTACAGACATTTTTTCGGGGCAGTGAGATTTCGGCGCAGATATGTACGTTTTCGGGCAAAATCTCCAAAATCTAATTGCATATCTAGATTCTTTGTGAAAGAATACCCGATTTCAAAAAAAAAATCGGCCGAATCGGAGTCCGAATAAAGGAGATATTGCTGATCTAAAAATCAGTGGTGTTATAGACATTTTTTCAAGGCAATGAGTTTGTGGCACAGATCTGTACATTTTGGGGAAAATTATACAAAATCTAATTGCAGATCTAGATTCTTTGTGAAAAAATACCCGATTTCAAAAAAAAAAAAATCAATCGAATCGGAGTCCGAATGAAGGAGATATCGCTGATTTAAAATCAGTTTTTTTTTTAGAATTTTTGGTGACGGTGGGAGAGTTGCAGCGCGGATCTAAAATTCCAATGCCTAGATCGGGATTTCTATCACATGGGAAGATGCAAAATGGTCATTCCATTTCCGAAAATAGGTCAAAATAAATATTCTGAGAAATATTGACTAAACTATGGCCACTCTAAATTTTCACCAAGTAAGTGTTTTTTTTTCATGCCGTCTAGCAAGTTGCTTTTTACAGGAAAAGATAATGGCCCTACTATTGAAGAATTCATAAAACAAAGAAAGTTCACATATGGGATAGATTGGAAGGATTTAGTGTGGCTTGGTTTCAAAGATGAGGCTACCAAATGGTGGTTCTCACTTGACAACAAGTAGTTGACCAAACTTTCAGATGCAGAATTTGAAAGAGTCTTTTTAGACAAATGGTCTCGTGCTAGAAAAAAGGAGAATGAGACATGTAAGAGGTTATTTTCTACTGGTGTCTCCTTATTGCAGGTTCATGGATTGATTCAGAAGGAGAATATTGTTGTGTCTATAAATTCTAGTTGCAAGCATATTTTTATCAATGTTACTTTGGCAAAAAATTTACAAGTACCAGTAAAACACACAGGTTAATGATGAGGATGTGCAAGTTTATAAATATTTTAAGCTTTCAATGAATAAGTATGTGTTGCATTGTTATTTTTACACTTCATATATGGATAACATGGATGTTGTTTTAGGATATCCTTGGATGGAATCTGTGGGTACTGTCAATATAAATTTGCAGAAGAAATTCCTGAAGCTCTGGTATAAAAAGAAGAAAATTACATTACAGGATATTTCCATCAATAAACAGGTAGATTCCACAGAGGCTGAAGCAGAAGATGTTCCAGGGATTGACATATCATATGATGAGCCATTGATGGTTGACAACCAAACACAAACATCAAACTAGGTACCAGAAAAACAAATAGAGTCCAAGGAGGCTGAAGTAGAAAATGTTACATTGGATGAGGACTCAGTCGTTGAAGTAATATTGGAAGATAAGCAACAGGTACAAAATACCAATCAGGCTCCATTAGGTGGTGAATTAAAGAAAAAGGAACCGCGGGTTAAAACTTCAGCATATCACCACCCACATCACCCCGCAAGAAAACAACCAACAAGATGGCAAGATATTAGCCACAAGGAAAACAACCCCCGCATGACAAATAGAGAGGAGTGAAGATCCACCTACTACACATCAACACAGAAGAGCTACCAAGGTCAACTTCCATCTCAAGCGAGCGAGGCACCAGCGAGATCGAGGGTTCACCTTTCTCTTGGATGGCTAGATGCACGTGCATGGTATGAGTGGACTACTCTTTTGAGTAGATTCTTATTATTTGTGTTCTTCCCATGTTTCAGGGACGAAACATGTTAAGGGGGGTGGAATGTAGTATACCTATGAAGATAATATGAGGTACAAAGGGAGCTATCCAAGGGAATAATGTAATAATGGAATGAGCCATAGTAATAAATAAGGTAGTTAACCTGTATCATGTAAGGGACCACAAGTAGTTAGTAATAATGTAATGGGCCCATGGTATTAGATAGATGGTATTGAGGGAACCATGGTAATGACCCATGGTATTGTATGTATGAGACCTATATAGAGGCTAGAGACACCATATTGAGAGATGTCAAGGAATATTGTATGAACAGGCATATGGCTTATGGAGGGTTCTCCTTCCTTAAGGAGTGAATGTATGGTGTTGCCCTACCTTAAGGGTTTGATTAATAAAGAAGTATTTTTATCTATTTCTATCTTCTTATTTCTAGGTATATTTGTATTTTCATATATTTTCAGATCAGATCTATAACAAGTGGTATCAAAGCTATAACAGTTTTCATGAGAGAAAACCACTAGGTTGGAATCCAATGGATCCACACACCAATAGCTGATAACAAGGCATTCTTTTAAGCAGGGAAGTTTTGCAACACCTCAAGAATTGACATAGCTGATGGAGACATAACCAAGTCTTCAACTATGTTATAGTTTTAGGCCGCTCTTGAACACGGGTTAAAAGTAGACTTATGAATAACGCCCTTCGAAGGCTTGATAGTCAATTCCACAGGAACTAGAGGTGGATCAGATGAAGGTGATATCGAACTAAAAGGTTTATCAGTATCCTAACCATTTGGTGGATTTTCATTACCATAATCCTTTTTACTGAGTGGTCACCATAACATCGGATTTCAACTTTGAGGAGGAAAGCATCAAAACTACCTTAGAGGAAGAAGGGTCTTGAGAAACCATATGAGTCTCTTGATTGGGAAATAGGTTGGTCAACATAATGGGAGAATTAGACGATTTAATAAACTCATTCATTTCAGCGGGGTGCGTGCAATCACGTGTAAAATGATCCTCCTTCAAATTAAGCATGGGTATCGAGGCTTTCATTTCTCATCAGAGGATTGATTTGTTTGTTTATCCTACAGCGATGGGTCTTTCTTATTCTTACCTTTTCCTTTCTGCTTTCTTCTAGGTTTCTATTTAGACTTGCCTTTATCATATGAAAAGACAATTATCTCAAAAGAAAAAGGCACAGGAGGATGGGATTGGGGGTTTTGAGCAGATGTCATAAGAGAAATACCACATGGTTACTCATTTATTATGGAAAAACTAATAATGCCATCAATATGAGATTCTTACCAGGTGGAGGAGGAACAATATTAAGTGGAAAATTTCGATTAAAGTCCAAAGGAGGATGACCTGGATATAAAGGAATATAGCAATAGGCACTTGCATCCTTGAATAAGGAGAGTTATGATAATAAGGAACTTGGGCACTAGGATAGGGGGATTCTGATAACCAATATACAAGTGACCTGGTTGTCCAACCCAGGATGATGATAAAGTTGTTGGAATGGCTGGGTTTGGATTTGTTGGCCTTGAAAATTTGCTTGAGGAATACCTTGATATGGTCTAGAATGTTTCCTAATGGAGGTTTGCATTGTCCCATGATGTTGAAAATAGTAACAAGAAATGATAAAAATAAAATCCAGAATATTCCAATTTTAATTTTTCCTTGAATTAAAATTATGAATTAAAATCGAATTTAATCTCAACAGCTACTTGGAAATAATTAATTAATTTATTTTTACTTAATTAGTTGGAAAAATTCAAGTTAGAAGTCTTTCTGCAGTCATGCAACAGTTATCCCTTAAATTAAGGAGATAAAATTGAGTTATATTTGAGTTGTAATTAGTTAGCTCAGTTTACTGAGTTAAGTCCAATTAAATTAGTTCCAAACTGTTTGAGGAACTAATTGTGAGTTATCAGTCAGTTGATGCATGCATGCACTCAACCAGTGTACTCCAGATAACTGAAGATCCCTCATTAGAAACTCATGCATTTCTATTCAGAGAAAGACCCAGTTGAGATTAAAGACGAGGACAATGTACTATCAGTTGCATGTTTTTTCCTATAAAGAAAACTTATGCATGCAGAAGGATTAATGCACAAGAGAATTGTGCAGTTTTGACAGTGTGTTAGAGCAATGTGTGATATCAGTGTTACACTTGGTAACAGGAGGATCACCCAGGAGTAACTGTGCAAAGAAATAGGAGCTTAGAGGGCAGAGGAGAAGGCTTGTGAGAAGATTTTATTGCCTGTGAGCATCCAAGAGGATTGTACTGAGAGCTGGCTAGCTGTGAGAGCTAAGGCTTTGTATAATTTTGATGTATTTCCACCTTGTATGATAATATAAATAGCGAGGTTTTTAGTTGAGGCTTTCCCCTGAGTATTTTTTGTGTTTCATGTGTATTGATTCTTCTTCTTCTAGTTATATGTGTTCAACTCGATTCTTGCTCAATATTTAAGCCTCCACAAATTGATAGTAGAAGTAGATAATAGTATTTTGCTTTGGTTATATTGCATTATCAAGTTAATCTACAGTCAAATTTTCTACATGGTCTTAGAGGTAGAATTGTAGAGAATTTGCAGAATTTCTACATGGTATCAGAGCTTATTTTATCAGAGTGTGAACATTATACTGAGGAGATAATTCGAAGTTTGAAGTTTGGGGTTGTAGGTGCAAATCAAATTCATATCATACTTTAATTGACATGGGACATTATGCGACTAATTGCCCATCGAAGAAGTACAAGAAGGGATCCTCGGAAGGATCAGAAGGTGAGGCTTTAGCCTCTCAGTTCGAAATGGAATTTACCCTCATCGCATGCATGGTGTCATCGATGATGGGTTGTGTTTGGTATCTTGACAGTGGACCCTCATTCCACATGACTGGTGATAAAATATTATTCAGTGCCTTGGAGGAGAAAGACCTCAAGATGTGCATAAAGATGGGTGATGACGAAAGGTATAGTGCTTCAGGAGCGGGCATTGTTACTTTTCAGAGTGAGCATGGAGCTCCTATCACCTTGACAGATGTGAAGTATGTGCCTGGACTGAAGAAGAACTTGGTATCGGTCACGATGTTGGAGGACAAAGGCTACAATGTTGTCTTCAGTAAAGGAAATGTATTCCTTAGACACATCACCACGAGACAGGTAAAACAGATTGGTTCATGAGTTAAGAACCTGTATGCTCTTGAGGTTCAAGATGCATGTAAAGCCTTAAGGAGCAAGGAAAATGTTAGAGACTTGGTGGTTGAGAGGGAGAGTAAATTACCTCCCAACATGCAGTCCCAAAAGAAGTCTCATACAATTGTGGAGGAGCCACAATTGGAGAAGCAGAGAGGAGACTGAGTGAAGAGATCCACTCATGCAAATACCTCCATTAGGGGGGAATTTTGATCCAAGTGGGCAGAGGGATCACATGCAGCCATACCTCCAGGTCTGAGGTGGGGTGATGTGAAGTGATAGTCCCATGAAGGCTGAAATTGGGTAAGGTCCATTGAGAGGTTTTATCTCATGGGTCGTACTTTGCTACAGGATCCCAAAGTACATAGTAGTGGGAGGAATCAATGGGATTGATGTAGTCAGAGATCAAAGTGAAAGAGGCTAGAGAATTCAGATACTGAAGAGCACAGAGAAGGATTGACAATAGTGCAAAAAGGCAGAGTCAGCAGAAGCGCAAAGCTTTCAGTTGACTGAGGCAATAGCAGTCAGAAACTTTGATGACAGATGCATCATAATGATTCAGGTTGGATGTTTTTTTTGTTTCTACAGTTGTTGGAGAAACAACACTAGAGAGAAGTGTTGCATGCATAACATTCCAAAGATTCACGATCGAGATCGAGTTGAATTTCTTTCTTGTTGAGAGGGAGTGTTGAAAATAGCAACAAGAAATGATAAAAATATAATCTAGAATATTCCAATTTTAATTTGTCCTTGAATTAAAATTGTGAATTAAAATAGAATTTAGTCTCATGAGCTGCTTGGAAATAATTAATTAATTTATTTTGACTAATTAGTTGGAGAAATTCAAGTTAGAAGTCTTTCTGCAATCATGCAACAGTTATCCCTTAAATTAAGGAGATAAAATTGAGTTATATTTGAGTTGTAATTAGTTAGCTCAGTTTACTGATTTAAGTCTAGTTAAATTAGTTCCAAATTGTTTGAGGAACTAATTGTGAGTTATCAGTCAGTTGATGCATGCTTGCACTCAACCAGTGTACTCCAGATAACTAAAGATTCCCTCATCAGAAACTCATTCATGTCTATTCATAGAAAGACCCAGTTGAGATTAAAGACAAGGACAATGTACTATCAGTTGCATGTGTTTTCCTATAAATAAAACTTATGCATGCAGAAGGATCAATGCACAAGAGAATTGTGCATTTCTGACAGTGTGTTCTAGCAGTGTGTGAGATCAGTGTTACACTTGGTAATAGGAGGATCACCCAGAAGAAACTACACAAGGAAATAGGAGCTTGGAGGGCATAGGAGAAGGCTTGTGAGAAGCTTTGATTGCCCATGAGCATCCAGGAGGATCGAACTGAGAGCTAGCTAGCTGTGAGAGCTAAGGCTTTGTATAATTCTAATGTATTTCCACCTTGTATGATAATACAGATAGTGGGGTCTTTAGCTCAGGCTTTCCCCTGAGTATTTTTTGTGTTTCATGTGTATTGATTCTTCTTCTTCTAGTTATATGTGTTCAGCTCGATTCTTGCTCGATCTTTAATCTTGCACAAATTGATAGTATAAGTAGATTATAGTATTTTTCTTTGGTTATATTTCATTATTAGGTTAATCTCTAGTCATATTTTCTATATAGTCTTAGAGGTAGATTTGTAGAGAATTTTCACAATTTCTACACATGGTAAGGTGGGTTCAATAGGGACTACACCATACTATGAATAATCTGACTTATCAAAACTTGAGGAGTACCCTATCCAAGCAGTTGAGAATGTAAGGTACCTTGTACTGGCTAGGTAAGTGGGACTTGGGAAGTTACAAATACTGATGGAAAATATTGTGATGAAATAATTACCTATAAAGGTTGGCTCACATGTATTTGAGCTTATTGGGGTGCTAATGGATGGATAGGAATTTGAGACAAAGATGGTGCAAGTTGATTGGGAAAGTAGGCTTCCAAACACTAGCAGCCATTCTAGGATAAGGAGGACCATAATAAAGTTGATTACCAATTTGAGGTATACCAACAATAGGTTTCCCCCCTACCAAAGGAGGGGATGATGGATGCAACTACGATCTAGATGGAGGGTACCCAAAATAAGAAATGTTAGGTTGTTAAAGGTAGCCTTTCCCACTGACATAAGGGCCAACCCGATACTCAATCGTTGGTATAGGTGGAGGAAGAGGAGCAAACTATGTGACACTCATAAGAGAAGTACCAAATGTTATTCCCAAATTAGATGACATGGGAGAGGGTCAAGGACTAGAAGTTGCACCAGAAAAGGTACCAAATAAAGATAGATAACTAGGTGGGATGGACGGGCCACCATATAGATGTGTTTATGGTGATGCTGCAAACATAGATAAGGAAGCAACATTCGATGTTAGGGTCCCACCCTAACCCCCTTATCTATGTAATGGGACCACGTCATAGTTAAGAGTCAATAAAGCCCATATTAATAATTGTAAGTGGTTAATCCGTAATTAATAAAGGAACCACAGTTAGTTGCAAATGGGCCGACGGTATTAGTAATAAGCGGTATTGACCCGTGGTATTACTTGTAGGAGTCATATATAAAGGATAGTAACTCCCTACGAGGAGCATCGTGTCTTATTTTTGTAATCGAGCTCTGCTCTATTGGAGGTTGCCCCCTCAAAGAGGCAAGTGAACATTACTCTCTGAATAATAAAGTCTTCGCTATTCTGTGTTCTGGATATCTTTTCTTCGCATATTCTATGTTATCGGTCTTTTTTCTTCGCATATTCTGTATTTGGGTATCATTTGCAGGTCAAGAAGCATAACAGGTATTATGGCTCTTCCTCCATTGTTCTTGGAGACAATAAAAAAATATCATCCTGAATGTTGTGTTTTATACCATTTATGTATCTTGCTACCTTATTAATATGTTATTCTATGTGACCTGTTCTCTATAGTTAACTTGTAGAATTTCTTAGTATAAGATTTCACACTCATTTCCTTTTGCCTTAAATTTTGAAGTTTTTTTAAAATTATGTGGTAGCCTCTTAGCATGAATTTGGATTTCAACTTAGCTACCATTCTATCCCATGATGTGATCAATTGATTACCTTTCTTTATTATTTCATTATGAATGTCATCCCACCATAATGAGTCATGTCCTTTAAATCTTGTAACATCAAAATTAACCTTTATTTCATCTTCTACCTCATCATATTCAAAATATTTATCCATGTCTACATTCCAATCAATTAATTATTCTACATTATGACTTCCTTCATACATAAGAACATATAACTAAGGTTTAAAGCTCACCTTCATGATTTCCTTTACAATCCTTTCTTCTACACTTTCCCGCTCTTCTTTTACTATGATATCCTTTGTTGGTTCTTCTTCATCGCTTATGTAAACTACTTCAATCCCTCTTATCTAAGCTATCTCTATGGTATGCAAATGTTCCTTTATATTCTTCATCTCTATCATTAATTCATCTGTTGTTGATTGCCTTCTTTGAATTATTTTGATATCTCTATCTTAAGGTCCATCTTTGCAAGATTCTTCTTCATGCTTATTCTTTTCTTTCTTCTATTATTCTTTCACTTCTATATGCAAGTGACTTCTATCAATCCCTTCACTTACTGCATTCACCTTTGGCGTAGATTGTAATGCAACTTTACATTATATCAAGTTTGTTTCACCTTGCTATTATAATAACTGTAATGCTCCCTTCCACCGCATAGGACTAATCTTGGATGAATGTGAGGTGTTAATTTCAATTGACCAAACTCCATTGTCTTGTCATGGAAATGGAGTTACAAAAAATTATCCATCACCAAATTTAACGCAATTTACTTCAGCTTGCACCATCACATTTATCTCATTGAGATATTTTTGGCAATATAAAATTTTCCTCAATCCGACGTCTGGATCGAGAGTTATTCCCATCTAGTGTAGGGCCCCAAAACCCTGCCACATCAACAAGAGTAAGCCACCTAGTAGCCAAGTGCCTACCTGGCCCTGCCACATATTTTGTGGCCATCATGGTCTCTACCACATCTTTGTGCCATAACACTTTCATGCTTCCCACTTACCTTTTAGGCATGCTCTAGGTCAACCTATACGAGACATCAACATTCACGACAAGTGACATGGAACATTCCCTATGTCGTTCCTTCTGTCAACCCATGGCCTTACCACTCCAATGCACATGGCTCCATCCTCTATAGTGCATCATAAACCTTGTCGTTAAGTGATGGAGGTACTCTTTGTCAATCACCTTTTGTGTCTTTCACAGGTACTATCATTTCCGTGGCCTTCTCTGAATGACACTATTGATTTCCTCTCATTGTCCGTGGTGACATGGATTCTTTTGGAGACAAGGGACTTTCCTTCTTGCATTAAAACTACACTAATGCCATGGCTTGATGCATCACGCTATAAAATAAAAGTTTTCATGAAATAAAGTGTGACTAGCATACGAGTCATATGTATAGCATCCTTAAGTTTTTCTAAGGCTTTGGTTTCATATTGAGTCCAAGAAAATGCTTTCTTCATTAATAATTCTATTAGAGGTTTTGTTATTTGACCATAATTCTTGAAAAACTTGGGATAATAACATTTCAATCCTAAGAATCCTCTAAGCTTCTTCAAGGTTTTGGGGATTTTATATCCATCATAGCTTTAATTTAGTTAGGTTCATCCTTGACACCTTCATGAGATACAATATGACTCAAATATGCCACTTCTTGAACTCAAAAGGCACACTTAGAAGGCTTTGCATATAATTGTTACTCTTCCAATAGTTTTAAGACTATGTAAACGTGGTTTACATGCTCTTCCCAAGATTTTTTATAGTTTAGTATATCATTAATAAAAACGATTATTTTAAGGATGGTTCTGCAAATAGTATTCATCAAGATTTGAAATTTTGAAAGTGAATTAGTAAGTCCAAAGGGTATAACAAAAAAATCATAAATACTTTCATGTGTTCTAAGGGATGTTGTGGGAATGTCTTCTTACTTCATTCTAATTTTTTATCTTATTGCAAATGGAGATCCAACTTAGTAAACGAAACTTCTCCATGAAATTGTTCTAATAATTCATTCATTATATGAATGGGAAACTATATTCGATGGTAATTTCGTTGAGTTGCTTATAATCTATACAATCCAACATAAGCCATACCTTTTTGTAACTTGTTATCACTTAGGGAAAACCTTGGGAGTGGGAAAAACCCTAAGGTAACCTTAGAACCTCTTTTAGGTTGAAAGCCGACCCTTCAACCCAGAGAGGGATATCTCCATTAAAAATCAACTACTCTATGGTCACTGTAGTAGAAGGTTTTTGGCAATTGACTTTGGTGGCCATATTTAGATCATAGGATGAAATTGGTTGGGAAGCTTACAAAACATACCATTGCACATGGAGTCCAGTTCTAGACAAGTAAGGTTACAGATCTAATGAGAAATCTATAAAAATAATGATAACTTCAAATCCTTTGACTTTTTGAGAAATTGGAAGAAAGAGAAAATTGAATGAAACAAAGTTTATAATTGACTGAGACAACAAATACTAATGGATGATAAATAAAATAAAGGAACATAAATGAAATCTAATCTTAGATACTAACATTTTCAGACATGAAATAAAGTTTATATAACAAAGAGGAAACTGACAGGGAGTACAACACATGAGTTTCCTACAAAATGCTCATTAAAAACTTTAAATATATCCAAGATTGCTCAAATATAACATAATGAAAATATGTTGTTTGATAAAATTCCAATGCTTCTTCATTCTTCATAAACTGTTTTATAGAACCTACATGAACTGTTTGCAAAATAATAGTCTCCATTTAATTACAATAATTTGAGACATCTAAAATACCTTCAAGTTCATGTATGTGAGTTATAAAACTTAGATACATTATGTTTTTCCTAAAATAGCTACAGGAAAATATGTTGATATGTAGGTGAAGTAAAATATATCTCAAACTATCTTCCTTAGAAAAAGAAACAGGTCCCTAACTGATGTCTCAACATCCTAGCTGGAAAAACATGTCCCTCTGCAAATCAGGCCTAAAACTCCTCCAAAACTGCTTTTTAGTTCATCCTTATTTCTTTCGAATCTACTGGAAAAAATGTTGATAATGTTGCTGCTAGCTTCACTGGTTTTCTATTTGTAGATTTCGTTGACATGATGACTATCAACGTTTTCATTTTTGCCTGATTTCAAAATTTCTGATAACAGGAAGGCCAGTCATTTCACCTGTTTGAATATCGTTGACAACGGAGATGTCAACGTGCTTGTTTTCTCCAAAATCACTGACAGACAGACTGTCAGCTTTTGTCCCTATATTGTTTTCTATCAACCGACACACATAGTTTTCACCCAAAAGTAGTTGACATTGGCTCTGCCAACCTTATAAAAAACTCTAAAGATCGGAATGTAAGCTCTCCTGACTATTCCGCTGGATATAAAAACTATAAGGTCGATTGTCATCGATAAAATTGAAAACCATGTTTCATGAGATATGTAGGCAAAAATCTATGTTTCATCCCCCAAGCATCTTAGCTAAGGGTACTAGTAGCCTTGAGCAATACATCTACCTTCTCTAATCTTTTTTTTTTTTTTTTTACTTTGCCTTGTCTCCATGGGTCCCTTTTTTATATTTTCTCTGCCTCTGCTCTTTTTAGAGCCTGTAGCCTTCTTCCTATTAATAATGAGGTCATTCAGTGGCATGTTGTCATCAATCACCTCCTTGGAAAACTATGGGTTAGTTCTAAGTTTGATCTTGTATCTTAACTTGTTAGTTGGCCTCGTATGTCTATTTCCACCATTCAAAACTTTAAACAATGTCTCCCCTCTTCGGTTTCAACCTCTGCTTCTTTTCCCTTAAGATCCTCTGTTTTAGCTATGTCTACAGGGGGGTTTTTGGGAGGTGGATTTGTAACATGGGAAGAGACAACATCAATAGGTAAGTTCACAGGGGATACAGGGTCTGACTTATGAATCCTAACACTTTTACTTTAGTAAACTTTAGGGATCTTTGGACTAGATGATGTAGATGGAACTTATAGGTTTTCTTGTTTGGGAGGGGGCTCAATAGGAGCTTGATTTTTAGCTTTCTCCCCTTTTTGGAAGCCTTTGATCTGCATCTTCTCTTAAGGGGTTGAGGTTGGAAACCTCCCCATAAAATGAAATGATTCAGGTCCTTTCTGCTTTGGCTAACTGGATTTCTATTATCAGTTTTATTAGGGCTTTGTGCTATGTAAAATGAGAGGAGGGATTTGTGCAGGCCTTGAACTTGGCTTCCATATGTTTAAGGCTCTCTAACAAATGCAAGATGTGTGGGAAACTAAAAATGGTAGAGGTTTACCTGCTTAAACCATCCTTCACAAGTAAAATATTGTTGTAAGAGGCAGAAAGGGACATGCCATTTGTCTTGCGACCACTCCTTTTGAACTCTAGCCCTCCAATTCTTCCCTCTAAATTCTTCTTTGAAGAAGAAAGTGACATTGATCCTTGCGAACACATGGCTATGGAAAATACTATCACCATCCACTGGTAAGGTTGTGGCCCCAACAATGGTTTTCTTTGTAAGTGAAAATGATAAGCCTCCCACCTCCACATGATTTCCATCGAATGCCTGTGCAAAATATTGAGCCACTACATTGTGGTAGTTGGTACATTAGTGGAAGAATTCACTCCAATTGGCTTGCTGGAATAACTGGTGAATTTCAAGGTATATGTCCAGCAAATTTGGTGCCTTGGGCTTGGATTGGTTCGACTTACCTCCTTTCCCCATCTCGCAACATGGTCTTTCTGAGATTCGATCTTGAATCCTTGTGAAAAAAACGGTTTACAATGTGAGGTGTCAATGACTCTAAACTAACAACAAACAGACTATTGACAGGACAAGGTAAAATAAGTTTATATGCGGATAAGATAACACAACAGGCGAGTGAATAATCACAAGGCTTCAGGTTATGATTACGAATAAAGTCTGTATCATATGGTAAGATCATGTTAAATGACATTCATTCATTGCAGTGGAGGAAAAATTATTAACTGATACTTTTACCCTCTCGAAACAGATGGAGACACGTTTAAATGAAAACGCTGACACTAACATGGTCAGAATAGTCATCACTTTTTGAATTTAAAAACAGGTTTTGGTGCTGCCAATTGGCCTATCAGCCAAAATGAAAAATGTTGATACACTCGTTGTCAACGAATTCCTTCACAAGACCATATCGAATTTATAAAAATGATAATAGCCCCGCTATCAATAATTTTCCCTATTTATTACAATTACGATGCTGACACTGCAAGTGTCAGCATTTTCTAAAAAAATTAAAAAATGAAGTTTATTGTGATAACAAATGGCTCCATGGGGATGTTGTCGATCAATGATGGCAACAAGAACTCCTCGTAGACCAGTTGCCTCATCCATTACAAACACTATCTCAAAACAAAAGTGACTAAAAAGTAAGGACTTCATCTTTTAAGAGATGATTTTACAAACTCTAAACTTGAAAAAAAATAATTGTTTCTAAAACCTTTATTTTTCGATGAATATCAACAAAACCTTAGGGCCCTCGCTTTGGGCTTCAAGTCCCTTTGAATATTCATCCACACCTGCAAGAAATGTTTCAAAATATATGGACATGTAAAATGAAACTTCAAAATAATTTTGTGTTTAGGAGATATAATGCTCCAGGAAACATCCATTGATTGAACCTCCTGACAAGAATTCTCCTTGCGGACCTTCTAAGATGAAATTGTTCATACCACGAAAAGATGCAATTCTGTATGGACCCTTCCAAATGTTCTCAAACTTCCTGTGCTTACCTTTATCCTCAATACATGCATCCCATTTTAAAACCAAGTCTTGGCATTTGAAGTCATCCTATTTAGTTTTTTTGTGAAAAAAAATTCTTAATCTGATCTTGTACTTCCTGAGATTTTTCATACATTCTCTCTCTCTAGTTTCTTGCACTTCAATTAGATTATTTATCCTTCTCTATAGTTGATTTGGTTCTTCTCCCAATTCTTGCAAATATTTCATAACATGCATTCCAATTGAAGAAGGAAACAATGCATCAACACCATACACTAACTGGAAAGGAGAAGTGTTGATTGACCTCTTAGTACTAACTCTATCTGCCCATAAGGAAAACTTGAGTTTTGTGTGCCAAGCCTTTTTGTTACCTTCTAATAACTTTTTAATAATTTTGACCAAACTCTTATTGGAGGATTTTTCCAGTCCATTACCTTGAGGGTCATAAACTGTGGAATGGCTAAGCTTGATATTGTATTCTTCATAGATTTTTACTCATCTCTTAGACTTAAAACACTGTGCATTATCAGTAAGAATCCTCCTTGGGCAACCAAATCTAGAAAGAATATTTTCTAAGAATTGAATAACCACATCATCAATAGCTTGCCTGCTCGGAAGTGCCTCAATCCACTTTGTGAAGAAGTCTGTTCCTGTCAAAATCCATCTATGTTGTGTTGGTGATGCCAAATGAATTTCACCTATAAAGTCAGGGCCCCACTACTGGAAAGGTGCCTCCACAGAGATAGGTTTCAAAGGTAAAGACATCAATTTTGACTTACCCTAAAACAACAGACACTTGTGACAAGCTACTACTTCCTTTTTGACATCAAGTAATAGAGTATGCCAAAAAAATCCATCTCTCAAGATTTTATCTGTTGTAGCCTTCCAGTAATGATGTCCCCCACATGCTCCTTCATGAAACTCTTTGCTCATTTTCTTAGCTTTGTCTTCTAGTAGGCAGTTCAATAAAATACCCTGAGGATCTTTCCAATACAAGTAACCATTTTAAAGACAATACTTAACATATTTTAATCTAAAAAATCTAGCCCGTGTCTTATATATTCTTGGTGGTACTTGTAAATTATGTAGAATGTAAACAACTTCAGCATACCACATACATTCCTTAAAACAATATTCAACTTTAACAATCAATTCTTCACCTAGTAGATATGATAATTCAAAAATACAATTTATACCAACAGCATCAAGATTTGTTTTAGTCATTAGTCTAGTGAGACCCTATCCTTTAATTAACTTGGTAGGTTTTACTTCCAAGTCAAACTCCAACATTTTAGCAATCCACATCCCTCTTCTGCCATCACTGTCTAGTTGTACTAAAATACTCTTTATTGCAGCATCTGACACATATGCAGTCACATGAGAATGTAGAATAAAATCTATAAAATATTTTAGTGCTTTGATTAGAGCATATGCATGTTTGTGTAGAATATTGTATTTCAGTTCAACATCCCTCAACATCCTACTAAAAAAGGAGTTGGGTTGTTCTTGACTAGCCTCATTTTTTTGAAGCAACACACTGGAGATAGTGTGTTCGGAGGCAAAATAGAAATCATGAAATCCTTTGAAAAATCTGGACTAATGAGTAAAGGTGTTGCCCTAAAGCTCTCTTGATATCATTAAAATAATTCTTTTCTTGCTTAGCCCATTTAATTTCGCTCCCTTTCTCAAGCATACTTGTTATTACTTTTAAAATTTCTGCAAAATTTGGAATAAAATGCCACAAACAAATTACTTTACTTAAGAAAGATTGCACTTCTTTCTTGTTTCTTGGCTGCTCAATATTTTGGATTGTTGTCACTCTGATGGGGTCTATCTTGATGTCGTCCTTCAATACTATGTGTCCCAATAACTCTCCTTATTTCATGCAGAAATGGGACTTTTTGGGATTTAGATAAACTCCAAATTTCCTACACTTGCTAAAGTCCATTCTCTGATGTTTCAGATGGGCAGATTTAGATTTTGAGAAAACTGTAATGTCATCCAGATAAATTACCCCAAAAGTATATGCTTCTCTAGCAAAGGTGATGTCCATTGTGCGCTAAAAAGTAGCTATGACATTCATGAGTCTGAATGGCATCTTAGAATACATGAACATACCCCACGATATGGTGAAGGTAGTCTTCTCTTGATATTTTGGATCAACCAGGATCTGATTGTATCCTGAAAACCCATCCAGCATGGAAATCCATTTTGCACCAACCACCTTCTGCAGAATGTGAACCATTTTCGGTAAATGATAATTATCCTTTAGTGAGACTTTGTTTAAATTTCTGAAATCCACACACAGGCCAATTTCCCCACTTTTCTTCCTCACCGGCACCAATTTTGCTACCCAATTGAAAAATCTGAGTGGAATGATGATTTTTACAGCGAGAAATCTTTTTACTTGTTTCTCAATTAGTGGCAATAGCTTCGGATTGATCCTTCTTAACTTTTGTTTAAATGGTTTTTCATCTTCCTTAAGTGGTATAGTATGTTGGATGATGGACTTATCATAAATATTCAAATCTTCGTACCTCCAAGTGAATTTATCAACAAACTCTTTTAATAATTTTACATATTCTAGATTCTACTCCTTTTTCAAAGCATTGGAAACTTTGACTACCTCTGGGTCACTGTCGATCCTCAAATTATAATTCTTCATGTCACCATCACTCGATAGAATTCTTGGCTTCACTGCCACATCATTAGAATCAAAAAATCTTTCTAAAGGTACCAAGCCTATAGGAATTATATTGTTACTTAGTTGAATAATTTCATATCCATTTACAACATTCAAAAAGACTGTTGTTTTAGAATTCTTATTTTTGATTTCATCTTCATGCTTTTCTATTGGGGTGCTAAGAAATTCATTAGTTCTTTCCATAAACCTTTTGATTTTCTAATAATCTTCAAACATTTGCTAGTGCTTTGTATTATTTGGAATTGAAGGCATGTGTCTAAGATTTATCTCATACTTTTTATTTGGATAAATCAGAATTCTGAAAGCACTAGAAATTGTTGCTAAGGAATATGCAATTCCATTCTCCTCCCTTGATATCAGTGAGATCTCATGTTCAGAAAATAAGTTAGAAAATAAATCCCAAACTTCATTTCTATAGGCTCTCATTCTCAGATGTTTTTTTTAACAGGTACCTTTGAATTTGTTCACAATCAGGTCTAAGTCCCCAAAATGTGAATTTTCTGTGCATTTTGATCTCTTAACAAATTTAACCCAATGATGAGAGATTCATATTCCATTACATTATTTTTACAGTCAAAATGCAATTTAAATGAATGTATTTGATTTGTACAATCCAGTGGTACAATCAGGACTCCTTCTCCAGAACCTTTCTCCCACGTGGAGCCATGTGTTGTCACTTTTTCTAGCACCGGTAGCACAAGTGCTTTAGGAGATATGAAAGCTTCCTAGAGACAACCTCGGGTTGAAGGGGGAGACCAGTGCCTAGGACATCTTAAAGATTGCTTGAAAAAATTATGTTAAAGAATTGTGGCACTTTGGTTTGTCACAAATAATGCAAAGGGGTTTGATTCATAACCATTCATAAAGGTACAATATATGAAGTATCTTCTACATAAGAGTACTCAGGAAATAATCGTCAACTCGCAGGTGGAAAAATCATATTAGGAATGTGTAGTGATTTAATTGTTGAAACATAAGTAATGGGGGAAGACAATAGAAGAGGAGCTCATCATATAAAGCTTAAGGTCTAAGAATTCTATATATCAACACTCAGAGAGAAACAAGTGAGAGAGAGTGTTGTGAAATACTAATATGCATGGAGCGATTTTTAAAGACTCGATTTCCACCATGAAACAAGCATTATCCATCAATGTTTTGATTTAAATGAATCTACATATGAAGGGAAATACACCTAGCTGCTATTTGGCATGCAATCTGTGAAACATTTTAAACATATATGAAGAAACAAAGAGAGAAGAACATACTGCAGGGGAGAGGTAGTAAGTCCCGGGGCAGGACGCGAAGTAGCCTCTCTATAGAGGACTATGCACATATATACTGCCCGAGACATCCCAAGAAAGTTGGGAGCCAGATCTCCATTGCACATGTGGAGAGTTTATCACTCAGGATCATCCTGTTCACCATGGATTGGGTGAATGGATCATCCTCACTGCATCAGGCGTCACGGCACAACATGAGTGTGGCAGTGGATTGTCTCAACACAGTGTTTGACTGGTGTACTCCTCTTCTGGCCAACATGAAGAGCCAGCTCACTTCCATTAAAAGGGGACAGACCAAAAATTTTGGTTATGGGACTATTCTGTGCACCTTCTTCTTCGAGAGGATTCCCGCACTCTGACCCAGGGTAGTAGTTTCCATCAGCACCCCACGCGATCCACGTATGGGTCGGTGGGCTGATCTAATGCAACGTCTGGGGGGTGGGGGGGTTCATAGGACTGCCTTCGACGATGATTTCTTCACCTGGTGGGATCAGCAGATCATCGCCGTCGACGACTACCCCTATTCTGGGCTGGACTTTCGTGGAGATCCTGACCTAGAATTACCGCCAGATGCAGCATGGGGCGAGATCGGTAAGAATTTTTTATTTTATGATTTTTTTGGATTTTTCAAATATAATGATGCAATTTGAAAAATATATATTTTTTGATGATATTCAAATGACTGATTTGATGATCATGATCCAGATATTGGGCCAGTGCGGCCAGATGGACTCCCGCGGCACAGACGACGCGGCCGAGGAGCCGAAGAGGCGGCTGCTGAGACGGAGAGGACTCTACACAACATCCAGCGACACCTGACTAGACTGAGCTGTCAAGTACTGATGGCTGCTATAGAGGACCTTCTGGAGGTTATGCAGCGTCATGTG
The DNA here is from genome assembly GCA_000404065.3 of Pinus taeda. Lineage (NCBI taxonomy): Eukaryota > Viridiplantae > Streptophyta > Pinopsida > Pinales > Pinaceae > Pinus > Pinus taeda. The sequence continues at coordinate 38,745 of APFE030746981.1, forward strand.
GTTGGGATGCCACGTGACTGGGTTCACACTTTTCGGCATGTGGCCAATGCTATAGTGACCTACTTGGCCGCTCATCCTGAGCTGGGGCATTAGATATGCCGGAT
>APFE030746981.1:58487-93459 GCA_000404065.3 Pinus taeda
ATTATCAAAACTAAAATAAAATTAAACAAGTATAATATGTAGCGTTGCAGCTTAGTACTTGTTTTCTATGCAAAAATTAATTGATAACAAAAATGATTCTAATTTGAAGATAAAAGTTTCCCTCATATTCTAAAAATCTATTTTTTAATCATTAAAACTTGTGATTCACAAGGTTTGTGACAATATTATAATTTAGATCTTCTTGAACTTTTGAATTTAGGTTTCTACTTCATAATATTAAAATAATTTTTTTAAACATTAAAACAATTTTTTACAATATTAAAACAAATAGAATTTTTAAAGTTTTTAAGTAGGGAGATTTTTATAGTTGAATTCACAATGAAACTTCTATTTTGCATTAAAATAATTCATAACAAAAATTTAGACTTTCATTTGTTGTCTATATTCTTAAATAACTAATAAATCTACAAATGCTCATAAGTCTTTACCTTGCATTATTCATTAACATGATATTTCAAGGCTTTATATAACTTCTACACAAGTTGCCCATAAAATTAAAGTAGAAATTAAAAGTAGACAAAAATGTTTGAAAACAATCATTATATAATATGAAAGGAACACATAATTAATTATGAAAAGGCATGTTGACTTAGGGGCATGCCAAAGAACTATAAAGATTTATGATGAGACATTGTTTTTTTCCTATCAATGCATTGTATTATTTTGAAATATATTGTTAGTAGAAAATGTTTAAAAGAAAATCATTATATAATATTAAAGGAACACATAATTAATTATGAAAATGCATGTTGATTTAGGGGCATGCCAAAGAGCTATACAGATTTATAATGGAAGGGACATTGTTTTTTTCCTATCAATACATTACATTATTTTAGAATATATTGTTAGTAAATGAATAAATAATTAAGTCAACTTTTAGACATTTTGTATTTTTATGAAAAAACAATAGAAAAATATTTATAAGTATTTAAAAACTTTATGTTATTAATATATTAGACAAAAAATAAATGTAAAATTGAGGCTACAATCAATTTAGGATAGTTGAGAATATGAGAGATTTAGGATAGTTGAGAGATTGAGGGATTTGAGAATTAATTGTAAAACTTATATTAGGAGTTAGTTCATGATTTTGGGGATTGAAGAGGATCCTTAGAGATAAGGAAGAGATTCTAGGATTTTGTTGAGGAGTTTATGGATCTAAAACAGGAATCGGTTTTAGAATCCCTTTGTATAAATGTGAGCTTAAAAAGCAAAATCAGGGGAGATAGGTTGGATAGATAGTTGGTTAGACAATTAGAGTGTGATTGTAAGCCTACAGGTAGATTAGGAAACAGAGGCCACTAATTAGAAGAATTAGGCCAAAGAGGGACAGAGAGTCTCAATATGTAATCATTTGTTTATATGTTTATATACAGAGAATTCGATTCTGAGTGTGTAAGTGTGTGATTCAATATGGAATGATAAATTTTGTGTGTATTAGAGATTCTGTATAACATATGTATCTAGGCGGAGTTCGGCAAACACAGAGAGGAGAACGACACAACAGATCGTAATGGAGAGACTGTGTTAAATAACATAGAATTAAGCTGAGGAGGGAGTCACGCAATGGAATAGTGGAAGGATGAAGAACCATGAAGTAATCCAAGCCGCAGAGAACCATTGAAGAAATATCATAAAACCCAAGTAAAAAGGAAGAGCGAAGAAGCGAAGCATTAATGCTCAAGGGCCGTTGGAGCTAATATATCAACGAATGGGATTAAGTCGCTTAGAACGGGATGATCATTATCGCATCAAAACATAATTCGGGGGTAAATGAACCAACCTTATATGATTGCGGTTTGTGATAAGCGATAGCATCGTTGACCATTGGATTGAGTGATTGGATCAATGGTGGAGGATTGTTGTGGAATTCTGCATTGTAATAGTCCAATGGTGAGTGATTTAACCTCGGCCACAAGCGCTTGCAATATGTGATTGCGATGTCTAATGCGATCAGAGGTTTGATCGCATCGCAAATATTCCATGGTAATGTACCGGGCCTTAACAAACGATATGTAATGTGGAGCGAGCCGATGAATAATGCGGTATGCAATGTTAAACGGGCAAAAGGATTTGCGATGTGCGATAGAAGAGTGGACCTAAGAAAGTAATGAATGTGGTTTATATTATATAGAAGTCCGAGAGTTATCGCATATCGGATGCGATAAAGAGTCGTGTGTTAGTGAGATGTGAAAAGAGAATTTCAATTGCGATAGCAATAAGGCATGCATCAAGAAACGTGTATAGGCAAGGAATTAAGAAAAGGTATGGTTTACATATGTTTTATGTGTATTCTATTATAAAAGAATTATAATGGGATTAAAGTGCCGATAGATAGTTTGCGGGTTAAGTCTATGAATAAGAAAAGCATAAAGGGTTTATGGGGTTTGGTTAATGTGTGTGGCATAAAGGTCAAGGATTAATCAAGACTTAATGAGGTAGAGTGTAAAGTCCCGATGAAGGATTTGAACAAAGAGTTAGACTGTGCTAATTTATAAAATCATTCCGCATAAGACTGAAGTAAGGGGCCTTAAACCATTATGCATTATTGAAGATTTGACTCAGAAGAGAGTTTGAAATTCCTGGGACAAATAGGATTTCGCATTTTATATGCAAACTGTGGGTATACAAGGATTTTCCTGTGTCAAAGTGATATCAAAGCATAATTGTAATGGAAACATTTTGTACTAAGGCAAGACAAGGAAAGTCTGTGTGACAATTTCTTTGAAAGAATTTAGAACAGAGTATGTGTTAAGATGTTTATGCAGGCAAGAGGAGATCAGATTTTAATATGACGCACAGTAAGCACACAGAGGTAAGGTATAGTAGAATATTGGGACTTGCAGATGCAAGAGACAGTCTACAATCCATTCGGAGTACAGAAGATGGTGGAACAAGATCACACAAAGATCTCGAAGGTAAGATGACATGTTTTGTTTTAAGTTCATTTGAAGATTGGAGAATGTGTGGTTTTTATATTGACACATAAGTGACAACATAAGAAGGTGAGAAGGTTGCGAAAATCTAGAGCGAGGAGTGCTTGAATTGGTTCCTGAGGGAAAAACCAAAGAAATGTTAACAGACTGAGCTCAGAGGAGAGGAGCTTAGTGAGGCATAGATAGTAAGAAGGAGACTTGTTACTGCAAAGATATTGTTGCAGATCACAAAGGCAATTCCACAAAGGATATGGGTAGAATTGCTGAGTAATGAAGGAAGCTGGTAAGAATTTCTAAGTGAAAGAAGAAGTGGTCAGAACCAAGTATTTCATGGTGATTGAAATACAAGAGGATAGTTTTGTTCTTGAGAGGTGCAGATGAGTTGAAGCCTAGAAGGAGTAGAGAGAAGTGCTCAAAGGAGGTTCTAGAGATAGAGAACCAAGTGCTTGCCAAAAGACCAAGTACAGAGGAAAGCTTGGTGAGGTAAGTGGCAACAGGGAGGACTTGCTGTTGTAGAGGCTTTAGTGCAACTCATAGTGAATGAGTGAGGAACTCATGAAGACAGAGATGGAGAGGATGATGACTAGTGACAATCATAGCAGAGGTTCTGAAGAAGACCACGACAGAAGAAAGATGAAGAAGGAGGATGCCAAGGAAAATGGAAAGAGAATGAGTCAAGAGGAACTTGATAAAGAGATTTCTGAGATGAAAGAACAACTCGATGTATTGATGATGATACTAGAGGAAAGTCAGAGACAAGGTTGGGTATTAAAGAAGAAGCTAGTAAAGTGGCATAAGTTACAGAGAAGGCTACAACAGAGGCAAGTGAAGTGGCTGATGGGAAAACTCAGAGAAGATGAGTTGGAAATGGAAGTGTTTATTTGTGAACCAGAGTAGGGTAAAGTTCTGGGTGAAGAAGAAGGAATTATTGATGAATTTTTGAACTGTTGGACAAATACAGACCAACAGGAGAATGTAAAACCTTGTATTGTTGAATCTAATAATTTTGATGTGATTACAAGTTTTGCAGAGGATGAGAAATATTTTGAAGCTGTCAAAAGTATGGAAGAGTATCTTTCAGAAGGTAAAAGCTCTGAAGAAAAGAATGATGGAGAATGTCTCGTGAATGAAGAAAGTAGTGAATTATTGCATCAGAAAGAACTTAGTAATACATTGATGTTTGAAGCTGTGAGAACACATGAATAATTTCTTTTGAAAGGAGATGAAATTCAATTTGAAGAACTGAGATGTGAAGCAATAGTTAAGACTGTTGAACCTTGTAATTTTCAGATTGATAATTTGTATATAAATGCAAGAAACATAAGTAATGATGAAGTACTTATGAAGTGTCACAAAGAAATTGAATTGCTAGAGTATTTGTTGGGAAACTCAGAGTATGACAGTGTGATTACAGAGGAAGGAGTTCACTATAGTGGACAAGATCAGGAAGACATCATTAAAACAGATGGTGTGGAGGAGAGACTAGCTAACAGTCTCGCGAATTCTGTTGAGAATTCAGAACAACATATTGATGTGCTGACAAAGGAGAAAGAATTAGAGCAACAAGTTGAATTGTTGCCAAAGGAAGAAAAAGTGCAGAAGCCTTATGGTTTTTATTTTAATAATTGTTTTATGAGTGCAGGTTTAGTTGTAGATGCTGGAGGAAATTTGGCACCGGTGAGCAGCCAGATAAAAATGAAAGAAGGGGATTATGTGGAAGTATTAAATCCATGGAATAGAGATGTTCAATTGCTGAAGAGAATGTTGGACAGTCAAGATTTCATGCGGAAAGGAATAACCGTGAAAGAGGGTAAGTATGTTTTGTGGCCAGCAACAACCCCCCTTCTTATTTAGTTTTATCACTAATACTAAATAAGTGGGGACCTTTATTAAAAAATCTAAAAAATTGTTTAGTGCTTGTATTTCCTTTTCTTTCTTAAAACTTACTATCATAAACTTAGGAGAACACCCTTGAAAAATCTAAAAAGGCTTAAGTTTTATGGTAAGTTAGAATAAAATCATTCCTTAAGAAACATCACATCGCAAAAAGGGTAATGGATTCCTTCCTACAAGCAGAATTCTAAGTTGCGAAATCGCGATGCGGAACTATGCACTAAAAATATTCATCGCATTGCATGCTTCAAACATCACTTACACTGAAATGCCTCAAAATTACTGATATGTGATTCCGCATATCGCAAATTGCATTTCGCAGAAAACACATTAATGGATGATTGTCATACGCTACGAACCAACGCTCTGCAATTCTGCGATATTGCGAAGCAAATCGCAAATCTCTTTGTCACGGATCTTTAGGGCTCATTGTTCGAAAAGGTTTTTTTCTATAAATTGAGACCTGGTTATGTGCATTAATGTTAATCAATGAGTTAGTTGGCAATCATTAATGAAATATGGTTTTGATCTGATTGAAGAGCCATTTCACGTAAGTTGGTATATTTTATATGTTTTTGGCATTTAAAGCTTTCCCGTCACCTTTTTCTTATCATTATTTTCATCTCATTTATAAACTGCAGGAACGAAGAACAGAGAACTATACATAGCAGTGTTTAGGATACTATGGGAAAGAAGGGGAAAGCTCCGAGCTCAGAAAACAAAGAAATGATGCCCTTATATACAGACACCGCCTGTAACAAAGATGTTGTTATTACTACTTGGGAAGGCGTGTACAGTCTACTTGAGGAAGAAAATACCAAAGTGATGGAGGTTACAGCTACTGTAGGCTCATATGGGTCTTCTGAGGTGTCTATTACAGAACTAGCTTGCTCGTTCTTGCACCGAATAGTGGCGAGGCCCAAAATTATTCCATACATGGACATGGTTAAATGGGTATTGCATAGCGTCGACATCACAAACAGAAAATTTAAGACTCAAGGTCGAGAACTCATGGAGTCGTTATTTCCGCAAAATTTAAGCTTTATATCCACTAACAAAAAGCGCGCAAGAGGCGAAAAATCACACCAGGGAAAATCACACCTAGTGCTAATCACGCATCGCTGGGAAAAACCCCTCGAAGAGGAAAGCCTCTCATTGCTCAGTCACCTGTAAGCCCAGAAATTTGTAGGAAAGAACGCTAGAGGCAAAAGGCAAAACTTGAACTCTAAAACCAGTAGTATTTATCAAAAATATCCTCAAAGTGGTATGTAAATATGTACAGCATCTACAGATAGGCTGGAGACGGAAGGCTCAAGGTAAGGCAGAATCAATCAAAAGATTAGCTAAGTTGAATCGGGATTCTTACTGGGCGTATCTGGTAAAACCACACAGCCAGTGCATGACTCTCAAATGCATCATCAATTCTGCCGAAAAAATGGCGCCAGCTCTTGCCGATTCCGTTTTCGTAGGACAGTTAAAGTCGAAAGTTGGCTAGCCAACTCTCCTCAAGAAGATGCTGAATGCATGCAATTTCAAGGAATAGATACACAGATAGTTAGTTTTAGATTCAATTTTAGTGTTAATTTTGCTTTATTTTTTCCTGAAATGAGGACGGTCGTTTAAACTGCATCCTACATTTTTGTAATAAATTATTTTTAGATTTAGTTAGTAGTATTTAAACCCTTCTCATGCATTTAGAGAAGGGTCCTGAAATTTGTCAAAAACTTGTCCTCGGAACATGCACTTTTGCACCCTCCGAGGAGGTTTTGATGAATGAATGGAACATGATTTATTGATATCTGCATTTAATATCTACTACTGATGTTGCACTTTTGTACTCTTCATGGATGTTGGATTAAGAATAGATAAATCATTATTGCTTGAAGCTCATGAGTAGATATAGTTATAAATGTTACTTTTATCTCTTAACTATTCCTGCCTATGTGTTAAAGTGTTATTTATGTTCAGTTATTTATGTATGAACGTGTGAATGTTTGACTTATCATTTGGCACTTCTGTACTGTGATAGCTATTTATTTATGCCTAATATATGAGTAGCTTATTATGTGATACATTTTTCACAACTGTTTCGTCTAACTTTTTAGACGAAATGGTTTATCTTTATTGAATTCCTTTCTCATAGCAGTTGAATGATATTCATTACCAATTGCTATTTGAAATCATTTTAGATCGCATAACGGAAAGATTACATCCGGGGTTAGTTTAGAATTAAATATTTTTGTTTATTAGAAAACAATTGCATGTTGTTATATTAGATTTAGAAGAAAAGCATTTCACTTAGGAACCCTTAGAAAGGAAATATCAATTCTCAACACACACACACATATATTGGGAAACTGGTCCCACGTCCCCAGTCAGACCCACTATACCAAACATAAAAGGAGTTGCTAACTAAGGTATGGACTGGGTGGATATCCCCCTTATTGTAGGCCCGATTTTCGGGACTTCAACAGTATGAAAGGGAGGCAATAAGAATCAATCAAGAACAAGTAAGAATTCGACAACTTCAAGAAGGAAAATAACAGATTGAAGAGTTAGTAGACAACAGAATCAATGATCTGAAACAAAGAAAAAGAGGAAGAAGTAAGTGGAAGAGTATGGACCAGTCCAAATATGTGCTAGAAATAGAGATTGAAGAATTATGGCAGCTAATGATGAAACAATTCGTATGGAGGAGATTGATAGCAGCAGGAAGGATGATCAATGAAAATTTGAACCTGATTAACAAGGAGAGGAAGATGAAACATAAGACAACAAACGTACAACAACAGCAAAGGTGCAAGGCATTTGGGCAACCACAAACTAAAGTTTGGGACACTTGAGGTTTTCTATCAACTTATGAACACACATTATGTGGAGATCATGAATATTTTCTACTTTGGGAGTCTCATGTAGGACCAATCCGCTCAACAATATCGTTGTATTTTAGTAAGACATAGGGGTCTTGTGTTTTCAAGGAAGTTGGTTTCCTGAGTGTGAATTAATGTAATTGTTTAGGCTTATGAGTGATTTTAATGAGGTTAGGAATTAATTGAATATTGTGAGACATATTTATAAATATTCTCGAATGTAGGAGAATATGAGAGATTTAGGATAGTTGAGAGATTGAGGGATTTGAGAATTAATTGTAAGACTTAGATTAGGAGTTAGTTCATGATTTTGGGGATTGAAGAGGATCCTTAGAGATAAGGAAGGGATTCTAGGATTTTGTTGAGGAGCTTATGGATCTAAAACATGAATTGGTTTTAGAATCCCTTTGTATAAATGTAAGCCTAAAAGGCAAAATCAGGGGAGATAGGTTGGATAGATAACTGGTTAGACAATTAGAGTGTGACTGTAAGCCTACGGGAAGATTAGCAAACAGAGTCCACTAATTAGAAGAATCAGGCCAGAGAGGGACGAAGAATCTCAATATGTAATCATTTGTTTATATATTTATGTACATAGAATTCGATTTTGAGTGTGTAAGTGTGTGATTCAATATGGAATGATAAATTCTGTGTGTATTAGAGATTCTGTATAACATATGTATGCAAGTAGAGTTTAGAGAACACAAAGAGGAGAATGAGACAAAGGATCGTAATGGACCTTTGAAACCGTTCGAAGAACCAAAGTAATGTTCTAGAGGGACTATGTTAAATAAGATAGAATTAAGCTCAGGAGGGAGTTGTGCAGTGGAACAGTGGAAGGATGAAGAACTATGAAGTAATCCAAGCCGCAGAGGACCATTGAAGAAATATCATAAAACCCAAGTAAAAAGGAAGAGCGAAGTAGCGAAGCATTAATGCTCAGGGGCCGTTGGAGCTAACAAATCAACGAATGGGATTGCCTTATATGATTGCGATTTTGATAAGCTATAACATTACTAACCGTTGGATAGAGTGATTGGTTCAATGGTGGAGGATTTCTATGGAATCCCACATCGTAATAGCCCAATGGTGAGTGATTTAACCTCGACCACAAGCGATTGTGATATGAGATTGTGATGTCTGATGCGATCGGAGGTTTGTTCACATCAAAAATATTCCATGGAAATGTACTGGGCCTTAACCAATGCGACGTGCGATGTGTGACATGTGATGTGGAGTGAGCTAATGTGGTATGCGATGTTAAATGGGCGAAAGGATTTGCGATGTGCGATAGAAGAGTGGACCTAAGAAAGTAGTGAATTTGTTTTATATTATATTGAAGTCCAGAGAGTTACCACATATCAGATGCGATAAAGAGTTGTGTATTAGTGAGATGCGAAAAGAGAATTGCAATTGCGATAGCGATAAGGCATGCATCGAGAAACGTGCATAGGCGAAGAATTAAGAAAAGGTATGGTTTACATATGTTTTATGTGTATTCTATTATAAAAGAATTATAATGGGATTAAAGTGCTGATAGATGGTTTGTGGGTTAAGTCCATGAATAACCAAAGCATAAAGGGTTTATGGGGTTTGGTTAATGTGTGCGGCATAAAGGTTAAGGAAAGGATTAATCAAGACTTAATGAGGTAGAGTGTAGAGTCTCGATGAAGGATTTGAACAAAAGGTTAGACTGTGTTAATTTATGAAATCATTCCGCATAATACTTAAGTAAGGGGCCTTAAACCATTATGCATTATTGAAGATTTGAGTTGGTAGAGAGTTTGAAATTCCTGGGACAAATAGGATTTCGCATTTTATATGCAAACTGTGGGTATACGCGGGTTTTCCTGCATCAGTAAAAAACAATTTCGATTTATATATCTATATATATATATTATTATATATATATATAATATTGATCATCTATCTAAAGAGTTGTACCAATGTGGAAGGACTCAAATGCAGCAAGAGTTTAGGAAAGAACTTAGATTCCATTTTCAGAAATTTCTCTATTTCATATGGAAGTGGAAAATATCACAAATTGTTTGTTAGTTTTTTTGTAGTTGTCACAATACTATTAGTGTTATGTAATGCTTATTTTTTGTTTGTTTGTTAAAAATTTCTCATTAAATTTAGGAATATTTTATACTTTAATATTTTGATTAACATATATATATATAATATATATATATATATATATTATATTATATATATATATATATATATATATATATATATATATATTATATATTATAATTTAATAATTTTGTTTTTATTTATTTTTTGTATAGTTAACACACTTGTTTTAATATCTCGTTCCAGGTCTTAATATACCTCATTTAATTTAAGATGACACTCAAATTTAGAATATCATTTAGATGAGGTCATATAATATGTTATAGTAGGAATATTTTTTTTTATTGTCACGTGATATATGAAACAAGGGGTTGCGAAGCATCAAGTCCCTGCCATTGATATGGTGAATTGCAAATATATGAAGCTGCTTTTTTTCAAATGCCATTTTTTCTATGCGAGCTTCTGCAACTGATATGGTGAATTGATATAGTAAATTGCAAAGATAGGGACCTGTTTTTTTTCAAATGCCAGCTACTGCAAAGATCATCAAGTTCTTCTATGAGGGGGTGAGGCACTGAGAGATTTTGAGAGAGTATCCTAGCCACTTCATGTGTAATTCAGATTGTTTATATATTAGTGGAAAGATCTCCCAAGTTCTACTTAACTATAATCAATTGTAGCTCTACGGTCTTCTTTGTCAATGGATGTTACAATTTGTATTAACGCATTTGGACATTGTTTCTCTTCTGTGCAATATTCCTAATGCGTTATCCCTGAATCATATAAATATCCATAAATTCCAAAGATAGTATGGTATTGAATACTTCAATCTACATACCTATTTTGCACCGAAAGAGAAATGGTGAGAATTGTCTGCATTCACCTGCCCGGAAGAGAAACAAGAAGTATAAGGTGAATGTGTTTTGAATAAGAATAAAAGTAAAATTTAAATTTTATACTTTGGTATATTTGGATGACGTGCTAGCTCAAGTTCTTGTAATGTTGCAACCTCTAAAACCTCATCAACAAAATAGAAAATGTCAACTTTACTTAGCACTTAAGCGGAAGAAAAGTATTAAAAACAATCTGGGTCCTTGCTTGGAGCGACATACCAAACAATAGATTTGTCAAAGACATGTATAAGTTGCATGCATTGGTTAATGACATCAATTGAAAGCTCAACCCTCTATTTCTTTAGCTCTTATCGTCGTGTCTGTCCTTTGTCTTTCGCCCTCTGTGCCTTTAGCTCTTACTATCGTGTCTTTCCTCTATCTTTCACTCTTATTGTTGTGTCTTTCCTTCGTAAATGAAAGCTCAACCCCGTTTCTCCCTTACAATGTTGTCTTTATTCTGTAAACACCCTTGTCTCTTCATGAACACGTTCGCCTTAGTATGCCGTGAGCCGTTTCGGCAGGAACTGGTGTAAAGCTATGCATAACTTGTAATAACTTCAGCTCAATCAGTTGGCATCCAGAAAGACCAGTCTGAGGGGTGGACTGAGGGGCAACTTTTGTGAGGACCTTTGGGCAGATTGGACTTCTTGCAAAGATCATGCAAGGGGCAGTCGAAATAGAAAGATAATATATAACCTTCTCGCCCTTTCTTTGATATAAATTCATTCAATAAATCCCTCCCTTTGCACTATGGCTCATCGGACGTAGAGGAATGACTTTTCAGCATCTGGTCCAATGAGCCACCCACTAAGGGCTACTTTTCTTATTGAATTTGCTACACATGAAACCCATGGGAACTTGTGAGCATATTGAATAGTTAGAGTAACTGCATGTAAAGTATCAAACATTGTGGGCTAAGTTATAGAGACAGGGTCACATAGTAGCCATTAACAAGTCTTAAGGATATCAAACCCCGGAAGGCCAGGAACCAAGCATTTTTACAAACCATGTAAACCGGTTTGCTCACGTCAAAATAGCAACATCATGTATACATAAATAAAATTCTTGTACCGAACATGCATTAATGAGTAATGGAATACCTACTTTAAGATGGGACAGGAGGATCTTTGTATGTGGGCTAGCGTTTGTCACTTGTTTCACATTGAAGCCATGAGAGTTGTGCTTCGATCCTACTAAGGAGGTGGTAAACTCCCAGCTGCTCGACCAACAGCTTAGCAACATCGTCACAGTGAAAGTAATGCGAGTAGTAATCCAATAGCAATAACACTAGTGCCTCCCCCCTCTAATTAATTAAACTCATAGAAAAATCTAGAAAATATATAACTAGCAGTCATACTATCATCTAGCTTAATTGAGTTATTGCTAACAACATGAAGTACAAGGCTAGAAGTAGCTTATGATATGTCGCGTTAGTAATTACTTGTATATAAATATACTAGTTATACCTAAAGTAAGAGTTTGCATGATTACCTTGACAATAGTATGACTATAACCTATCTATTGCAGGCTACTATATGAATTATATACACAACTATGCAATGAGTATTGACTGTAACCTCATGAATTTATTGGTAGCTTGACCTTTAGCTGCTTATTTCATGAATTTATTGGTTGCCTAATCTTCAACCACTTATTTCACGTGGAGGGAAAAAATATCTTGATTAAATAATAGTACAAAAAAGCATGGTGTAAAAGAGCTTAGCCGAGGCCAGAGCTGCTAATCAAAGTTGGCATAAGAGCAAGAGAACTGAGGTCCATCATGCATGCATGTATGGTTGGAGATACAAACTACCTTCCTTAGCACACCTGGAATATGGGGCCAAAAATTGCAGAGGAGAAAGATCCGAAGTACTATCATTCATGAGCAACCTTTCTTCTTCCACTAGCTTTCTTTCTCTCATCAGAGTCTTGCCTTTCCTTTGGTCTGGCTGGGATAGTTAGTTCTCCCTAAAGGTGTTGTCTTCGAAGAAATATGTGTGAGAAGGGAAAAAATATATCTCGTAAAATCTCATTCAATACGTCGGACAGGGCATCCATAACAATTATATTTGAAGTGGAAAGAGACGGGATGGCTAAGCTATAACACCTTCCCCTTAAACCCATGTAGTTAGGCATTCAACCCTATCTAGACCAATATTTGGAAGGTCCACGATGTCCCGAAGAAAAGAGGCTCCTACCTGCATCTTAAATACATAAGAACAGAAAGGTTAATTACGCGTATATATAGATAAAGCGAATTCATAATATTGGGAATAGAAAAGAAAAGGGTTAGTATAACTACCACTATTGTATGCCAGCGATGAGTTTCTACTCTTACTTCAAAGATCCAGTACATATTGGCCACAATCATGGAGAAAAAAATTAAAATATAATTGATGTCAGGAAAATGGAAAATTTAGTATGATTTGTTGAACTTGCATTTTTCTATTCATTTATTATTTTCTTGGTAAAGAAAAGAAAATTTGTTAACATTAGCTTTTGTTTTGCTTCATATCTTTTCCTTTTATTTCCAAAAAAAAAAACCAAGGGGACCATTCAATTGATGGAAATTAGTACCTTTGTACCTGTGGTAGGAAGGTCATCACATCCAAGATGGAGCAGAAGGTCATCACACACAAGATATTCAAGCACCAACTTTCAAGCGCCAACAACTGATCGCATCGCAAATTGCACGTTAAGTTGCAAATTTCATTTCATATTGAGTTGCTAGAGATACCAAACTCTCTGTTTGAATGTCTGAAAAAACTCTTTGAATGTTTGAAAGTTATTATTATAGCTCCAAATCTCACTCTTATGGTTTTTGATGCTACACTCATGGCCTAGGGCAACCCCTCCTTCCAGACCTGGTCCAAAATTTAAAAAACAGTGTTTTATCCCTTATACGCGACATTGCCCTGAGTTAAACGCATGTATACGCGGGTAGGCATATACCCAACCCGCGTATATGTATTAAAACACTTAAAAAAATATAAAACTCCTTAATTTTGGGCGGAGATTGTGGGTTTTACCTGCCGATCACCTGTTAGTGCCCGTGGCCCAACTGTTCCCAACCAACTCCCAACTAAAAAACTACTTTGGGAGAGGTATAAAAAGAGCTCAAAGGGAAGGCCTAAGGGAGGAGAGAAGAGAGAGAAAGGTTATTATACTGAGATTTTCCCCCTGTCCAGGTCTGAAGACCCTTGTGCCTTCTGCACTTCCCCTATTTGTACAAGAAACCCTTGTTTCCTTGTGTGTTGATGTTCGTCCACTACTTATGACATCACAGAGTAAGTCATGGAAGGAGTTTTCTAAAGGATTGAGGCTGGACGGATCCAGAAGGAAGCTTTACGTGGAGCCTACGAAAGGTGACTCAGGTGAAATTATTCCTTTTATGCATTTTATTTGTCTATAATAAAAGAAACATGTCTTGGTTCCTGATATAACTCTTGTTTATGTTTATGATATTCATGTTGGAATTCATATGTGAATGGTTGTTTAAAGTTCATAACTAACTACCTTCCTTTATAACATGAAGATGATTTCGTTATAAGTTTTTGTCCATATACTGCTGTGTTCTTTGGAATTGGTTGTTTTGTAGGACAAAAGAGCAAGAGGAGCTTGAAGAAGGGTTTGGACCCTAAAGGACCTTCTCAAATGTAGGAACTAAGGTACGCCCCTCTTACTATATAATTTTTTTATAATATCATAATGGTTGTGTGAATGCGTGTTTCTCTTTATAGACAACTTTCTGTCTGCTAGGGTTTCAACCCAAAATCCCTAGGGGAACATTTCCCTCAACAGAATTGGCAACTCCGCTGGGGACAACATTCTTGTTGTTCCTAGTTTGGGTGTTTTCAAGCCAATCGGGGCTCAGTTGCCTGTTTGCTTGCTATTGCGGTGTGGTCTGTTCTTGAATTCTAAGTTTTGCCAGTTTCTTCAGTTTGTTTTTTATTTTTCTTGAAATCTTTTATATATGTTGTTTTTCTTAGTTACAGAAGCATATACATGCATGTTTTATGAAGTTAACTAGCGTATATGCAGGTTTCCTTAGGATGAGTCACGTATACACGCAATTTGTACATAAGTACAGTCGCGTATATCTTGCAATTTTCAAGATTTGTAAATCTTGTTGTCTCTGAAGGTCTGTCTGGTGGTTTGATTCAGTTTGAAATAGTCATTTTCCAGTATCAGTTGTTTGTTTTACAGCAAGCATCTTGCTCCAAATTCTCTCTGATTGTAAGAGGTATTGGTCTTGTTTTTGTTGTTGCAAGCGCCATCGTTTTTGCTAAAGCACACAAGATTTCGTGTTGGAATCTTGGCTGCTCTGATTCATCAGGGCAGAAAGATTGGTCTCAATCTTTGTGTTAAATCTTTCTTTTGGTGACTTTTTGTTTGCTTGACAAAACCGCTTTTTGTGACCATCCACTTCTTTGTTTCATGAAAGTTGTTGATTGATACTTTCTTGAAATTTGTCTTTTTAATCTTTTTGGTATTTGTTGCCAAGGCTTTCACTGCTGCTTTTGATTGTTAAGAGCATCTTTAAACACATTTATGTTTGTTGAGTTTTCATCCATTGTGTGGTGTCAACTTGCAAAAGTGTTTTTTGCCTATTATTCAATCACAAAGTTTCAGTCTTGTTGAGAGCATTTTTGAAAAGACTCTTTTGTTGTTGCTTTGAAAAAAACTTTTTGAAAAAAATTGTTTTGCTTTCTTGAACTTGGTTTTCATTTGGTTTCGTTTTAGTGAATGAAAGTGCTTTATGTTTGTCTTGAAATTTGTTTTTAGTGTTTAGACGAAATGAATGGTAGCATCTCATATTCCATCTAGACATTTTAAGTGGCAAAATAAAAATTGATAGGCAAGCAACTTTCATTTCTTGTTTTTAGAGTTGTTTTGAATCTTGCATCAGCATATATTTGTTGCATTAGGATAGATTTGCATATCTTTTTAGGAATACATAACTTTGTTAACTTTTGTGAGTGTGAAGCGTGAATTAACAAAAATAAAAGAAAGATTTGTCTTATTAGAAATTCCTTTGAACCCTGTAGAAATTGCTCTTCATCGAAAAACGAAAACAAGTGCATGTGCATGTAGTTAGGTTTTTATTAATTTCTTTTGCGTCAAAAACACCACTAGTTTCACTTCCGTTATCCCATGACTTAAAGAACAACCTATTTTAAAATCAAGCGCTAAATAAAATTCACTAAAATTTTTCTTTTAAGTTGGATACACCAACAAGTTTTAGGATTTTAGGGCCTTGGATTAGGCGAGTGGAGAGTTAACTCTCCAAGGCCATTTAAACGTCAAACGTAGGATTCTGAATAACGAGTGAAAATCCAATAGCGTTAGGAAGACCAGGAAAGCTCCGGATTTGGGAGTTAAGCACGAGGGTCTGTGAAGACAGGGAAGAGAGATACCCCCTCTCCTACTTGTCCGAACTTACCTCACGACTATTCCTCTTGGCTTCTGCGACGATTTGGTATCCATAGTTGCTACTCCTAGGGATATACATAGGTGGCTGCAGAGGGGAATCCCGTGGCACCTGAGGTCGCCATTGCATCACTCTCGACAGTACTACTGGAGGGCACCCTTGCGAAGCTTGGGGGATTGCATCGGCGCAGGCTATTGTTAGGAGGTCAGTGTAACTTCCTCTGTTACCTTCGCTGATAGGACTGGGCCCTCATCATCCCAGACTATCTTTGGAAGACCCCTTAATTCACTTTCTCGTATTTTGGTGTCCGGTCCTAATCACCCAGAGCGGAAATACTTGGAAGTTGTTTGACTGGCTATTATCTTTAGGGATTTTATAGTGTGTGCTCTGTGCTCTTAGTTGGCCTAGCTTTCAATTTTTTGAGTTTTTAGTTAGATCTTAACAAGAAATTCAAAGTGGCTGACCCATCACCTAGACGGTCTCGAAGACTTCGTGGTCTTTCACCACCAAGTTTAGAGCCTTCTCCTAGAAGGCGCAGAGGTAATACTACTAGTGGGTTTCATCCCACGGCAGTTGACGCATCTAGGATTGATCCTCCTCTTGGGGGCATTAGTATTCAAGCAAGGCCTGGCACTTCCGCGGAACAGGAGAGGAACACTCCTGTTCTTTCTCGAGTTCGCTTAAAAGCGGAGAATAACATAGAGGTAGAAGAACTCTCAGAGTCGTTAGCGGCTCCAAATTCTCCCCTACCATCTAGTCATCCAGACGTATTACAATATGTTGGGACTCCGACGCATAGACCGTCAAGTCCAGGTTACGCTACGCGCTTACCATCGATGACCACTATTAGAAGCATGGTTTCTACTACAAGTGCTACAACTATGCAGACTCCAACATCGGTACAAGGGGGAGGAACGATTTCCATCTCCTCTGCTTCTTATTTGGATCTTTTGCTAGCACATCTTTAGTTGGGTCTACCTCCATTCCGTCCACGAGTGGAAATTCCCAAAACCAATGCTTTTGGTTCTAGATTCTTCCCATTTGGCACCCTTTCACAGGGTATTCCTTCAATTCCGTTTAGTGCCGCCACGTCCATGATGAGTGGATCAGCTTCATTCCAGGGTTTTCCTTTTGGAAGTGGTCATATACCACATTCCAACCTGACGATAAGATCCATGCCTTTTTCTTCTATAGGACAAAGCAGCAATCCTTTCCAAGGTTGGACTAACCCTGGGGTTAGTGGCGCGGCAATTGGGAATCCATTTTTCGGCCAACATGGGAATAGGCCGTACACCACAGTTAGTTCATTTCAAAGTATTCCTCCCTTAGCTTCGGCTTGGAATCTGTATCAGGGGTTATCAACTCCTTATAATCCTTTAGGAGGAAACTTTGTTGGTTATGGAGGATTTGCGGCTAGAGTTGGTCAAACTCCAAATTTTGTTGGATCACAAGGCTTGCCTTTTGGTTCAGTCGGTTCTGCTGGTTACTTCGAATAGCTTGGTGCCTTCCAAAATCCAGGTCAATCTTTTCAGAACTTTGGGAGTTCCGCCCAGTCTGGGTGGAATCCCCAAGGTCCTCCTAGGCTTCCGTTTCTGGCAACATTGAACTTGCCAGATCTCACTAAGTTAACAAACGATCCAATCAAGTACAATCTGGCCTGGCCTCTGGTCCCAACCAAACTCCCTTCGGACATTCCAAAATTTGAAGGGAAGAGCGGTGAGGACCCAGGCGACCATGTAACCACATTCCATTTGTGGTTCTCATCTAACTCCCTTATCAATGACTCGATTAGGTTGAGACTTTTTCAACGCACCTTGACTGGTAATGCGGCCAAATGATATATAGAGTTGCCAGGGGGCAGCTTTACATCTTTCACTGACTTAGCCAATATTTTCTTAAATCATTTCCAGTTGCCTGTCCGTTATGATGTTGGAACTGAACTATTGGCCACTTTTCGTCGGGATAAGGCAACTCACATTTCTGATCATATTCAAGAATGGAGACGGAGAAAGAGGCTCATTAAAGCTGAAATTCCCCCAGAGTACTGTCTCGAATGGTTTTTGAAATCCTTACAACCTGAGATCTCCAAGGATGTCTCCATGTCTAGAGTCTATTCTGAGAAGCAAGCCATTTTTAGGGCCTAACAATTAGAATTGATCTACTCTCAGTCTGGGATCCTACAAAAATACTTGCCAGATGCTCTTGGGTCTAAGGTTGACATAGCTAAGTCGAAGCCAGGTCCCCACGCGGATGGTATAGTTGGATCGATAGACACGAATGCGGTGAACTTGTTGAACCAATTGCAGTAGTTGTCTTTACAAACTGCTTCTAACAACCAAGTCACATCGTCTAACCATACGGCTTCCCGAACCTCTTCGATTAATGCTGTCCAATCTAATAATCCCAAAGGAAATCAAAATTCCAACGGGAAAAAGAAAGGACGAGGTAAGAAAAAGAACCGGGATGGGAAGCCTGACGCAAATAAATCCGGCAATAATGCTGGTGGTGGTAGAAATGAGTCTAAAAAGAAAGTCAAGTTTCCATGCAAGTTTTGCAGTGGAGACCATTTAACTCATCTTTGCCCCAAGATTGAAGACACTCAGCGCTTGTTAGGGCAGCAAGGGACTTCTAGTTCTCAAGCTGTGTTAACCAACCCTTTTCCCCAAGGGCAACAACTTCTTGCTGGTGCGAGTTCAAACCCTAGAACCTTCGCAGGGGGCAACTAGGAAGGGGAAAAATCATTGAATGTTTTCATGGTGGGTTCTAATGTCCATGTGGCTACTCGGTCACGTGATTATGGTGAAGTCAAAACTTCCAAGGACAAGACTGTTCCCGGAAATACCGATCTTCATATTGAGCGACCCCCTGTTGAGACTATACCACGGATATCGAAAGGTTCCGCTAAACGCGCGACTATTAATCCTAATGCTAGGGTCACCCAGAATTACTCCATTGTTGAGGATCTGGTTCAGAGTCCATGTGCCGTGTCCGCTTTAGAGGTTCTCCAGTCATGTCCGGCTCAGAAGTGCTTTACTTTCCGTGATTGGGGCAGTCGATCCAACTAACTCTTTAGTGCTTACTTTCGACATGTTAAATGTCAAAAAGTGACTCCCTCATCATATGGATTTCTAAATAAAGTATACATACCAGAAAATTAATATTTTTCGTATCGTTAATGATGAAGGAGCTTCCACATGCGTCATGTCGATGTCATGCTGGAAGGCTATTGGATCGCCTTCGGCTGTTCCTTCACCTACCATCTTGACTGCATTCAATGGTCATTCTCATAAGCCGCATGGGATTATCTCGGCCTTTCCTATATGTGTTGGGGAGAAGGTCATTAATATTGAAGTAGAAGTCGTAGATGCTAACCTAGACTATAATCTCTTCTTAGGAAGGAACTGGGTATACGAAATGGACGTCGTTGTTTCGACTCTGTTTCGTGTCATTTGCTTTCCTCATGAGGGGAAACTCGTTAAGGTTGATCAATTGGATTATTGTCCAGTCGATCCTCAAGCAAGCTCTAACTCTACTGTTCCTTTAGTGGGTAACCCTCGTCTGCCTACTAAGAATTTAGGAGTAGGGATGTATTCCTCGTTGATGGGTACCTTTGATCTTCCCTCTCCTTTCGCTAAAATCAATGTCGTTTCATCATCTAAGGAGTCTTCTCGAGAAGTGCTCTTTCGAACTCATTATTTTTCAGACCCTTGGACCTTGCCTTCACCTACAACCACATTACTTGAAGGAAAAGTGAATGGAATGGAATTCCCTATATCTGCAGCTGAGCTTAGATATCAGTCTATCGTCGACTCTGCAGACGACCACTCTACTCCTTTTTTCGAAGAGGAGTTAGATGGCGATGTGGCCCTGGCTTGGAGCCTTGATTCTACCTTTGCCTTGGACTGCTTAGATTCAGTCTTACCTTCTGAAGAGGCAATCCTCAAAGCAATGATGGGTATATATCGACCTTGGGAATATTTACTCCATCGTTCATACTTTCTTCCTCCATTACAGGAGGTAGAATCTAGATTCTCTGAGCTCTGTACTAGTGATGTTTGTATGGTGTCAAATCCTTTGGCTCCAGCACACGTTCGTGCTGAAGATAATATGTCGGTGATTTCAAAAAAAATACCTATAAAAATCTCTAGGGACCCTAACATGATCGAGAATCTCTTCATCAGAATTGAGTGTTCCCCTGAAGAAATTCAACTTTACACCGACCTGTTCAAGGAACTTTGAGATGTATTTGCTTGGTCTTATGAAGAAATGCCTGGCATTGACCAATCTATAGTTCAACATGAGATCAAGACGTATGAAAACACCAAACCAGTTCATCAAAGGCTTCGACCAGTTAACCCTAGGAAAGCAGCAGCTATCAAAGCTAAAGTGGAGAAGCTGCTAAAGGCGGGTTTCATATACCCTGTTCCTCTTACTGATTGGGTTTCTAATCGAGTCCCCGTGGATAAAAAGAAAGGAACAATCCGAGTATGCATCGATTTTAGGGATCTAAACAAGGCTTGTCCAAAAGATAATTACCCCATGCCATTCATTGATCAGATTATCGACGAGTGTGCGGGTAATGATATTATAGATGGTTTCTCTGGTTATAATCAAATTTCTATCCATCCTGAAGATCAACATAAGATAGCCTTTATATGTCCCTAGGGTACCTTTGCATATAGAAATATGCCTTTTGGTCTTAAAAATGTTGGAGCCACCTTTCAGCGGGCCATGACATATGCTTTCGACGACATCAAACATGTCATCGAAGTATACTTGGATGATCTCACTGCCCGTTCTCGAAAGAGAACTGATCACCCTAGTCATCTTCGAATGGTTTTCGAGCGATGTCGTTTTTATAAAATCCGGTTAAGTCCCAAGAAGTGAGTTTTCGCGGTTACGTCCGGTCGGTTGTTAGGGTTCATTATGTCAAATGAAGGGATTCAGGTTGATCCCTTCAAGGTTGAGGCAATAGTTCAGTTGCCTCCCCCGTCCTCAATTCGACAACTTCAAAGTCTTCAAGGGAAGGCTAATTTCTTAAGACGGTTTATAGCGAACTATGCTGAGATCACTAAAGTGTTCATGTGTTTGCTACGGAAAGGATTTCCATTTGTATGGGATGACTTTGCGCAACGATCATTTGATGCTTTGAAAGAGGCACTAGTCTCTGCCCCGCTTTTGAGTCCACCGGATTATGGGAGGGACTTCCTTTTATATCTCACTGTAGCAAAATCAACCATTGGTATGGTTCTCGTTCAGGAGGACAATGCTCTCACTGAGCATGTGATTTATTATTTGAGCTGAGGCTTAATAGGTCCTGAACTTCGCTATTCTCCGGTTGAGAAGTTGCCCTTGGCAGCTGTCCATGCTGTCCAGTGGCTCCGTCATTATATCCTGCTGCGCAAAAATTTTGTCTTAGCGGTGGTCAGTCCATTTCAATTTGTCCTTAGTAGGTGAGTGATTGGGGGCAAATATAATAGATGGATAGTCATCTTGCAAGAATTTGATCTCGAGTTCTTGTTTGCCAAGTCTAAGAAATCCATGGTTTTCGCTGAGCTAATTTTTGAGCTACCTTGTGGAGAGGATACTGTTTATGAGGAAAGTTTTCCTGACGAACATTTATTCCTCATCTCTTCACTTGACCTCAGGTATGGAGATATCATTGTATATATCCAGACTTCGAAGTTTCCCTCTACTTTCTCCAAGGATGAACGTCGAAAATTACTTCACCTGGCTAAAAATTATGTGATCATTGGTGATACCTTATACCGTCGAGGGGTTGATTCAATCCTTCGGTGTTGTTTAACCTTAGAGGAAGAAGAGTCAGTGCTAAATGACTGCCACAGAGGAGCTTGTGGTGGTCATCTATCAAGGCTTGCTACAGCCTAACGCATCTTACGTGCCGACTATTTTTGGCCTTCACTCTTTAAAGACTGTGTGGAAGCGGCCAAACGCTGTCACCCCTGTCAAATCTTTACTCGGAAGATGCGTACCCATCCAGCTGCTCTTTTTCCCATTGTCACCATCGGTCCTTTTACTAAGTGGGGTACTGATTTTACAACTTGTAATCTGCCTTTAGCGGCGAATCACAGGTACATTATCGTGGCTGTAGACCACTTTACGAAGTGGGCCTAGGCCATGCCCACTTATAAAAATGATAGTGACATGGCAACATTGTTCCTTTTCAATCAGGTTATCTCAAGATTCGGTATCCCGAGAGAGATTGTCACTGATCATGGCTGTCATTTCCAGAATCAACTGATGTCTAGATTGGCTCTCAAATTGGGTTTCCGGCAGGAGCATTCGTCTCCTTATTATCCTCAGGCAAATGGATAGGTTGAGGAAGTCAATAAAACTCTTAAGACGATCCTCCAATGGACAATCGACAAAAATCGGTCCAATTGGCACATAATGTTGTATTCGGCTCTTTGGGCATACCGGACCTCCGTGAAGACTGCTACTAGTTTTACATCTTTTCAGTTGGTTTATGGGATGGAATCTATCTTTCCGGTTGAATGTGAAATTCCATCTCTTAAGTTAGCTGTTGAGCTCCTTCCAAAGACTTCGAGTCTCAAAGAGCCCCTCCTTCACTTGGAACATCTCGATGAGTAGCGTCGAGATGCCCCCACGATGAATGAGGCTCATAAGAAAAGGGTTAAAATGCAATATGATAAATCTGTCCGTCCCCGAGTCTTTTCTGAAGGTGACCTTGTCTTGGTCTATGACCAAGATAAAGACACCTTGGGGGCAGGCAAGTTTAAGCCTATGTGGTACGGTCCTTTTATTATTAAATGAGTTTTAGAAAAAGGTCGTATGAGTTAATCGATTTTGAGGGAAACAAGCTAGTGGAGCCCCGAAATGGGCTCTACCTAAAGAAGTACTTTGCTTAAGTAGGAGTTAGGCAATGGCTTCTTTGTACATTATGTATATTTGTACATATATCATCGAGAGTTTTGGATATCAACACTTTATGGTCTGCTGTGGCAGGTGTTGATGGATGACTTGGTCTATTTTGGGTTCGCCGAAGGTGCTAGTCGGCACACTCGGAATCTCGCTTCCGCAACTTGGGTAATCTATTATCCAACTGGTCAATTGATGGTATCAAGAGGCGTATGCATTGGTCTCGCTTCAAATAATATGGCTGAGTATATCGCCATTATTAATTTACTATCCGAGGCAATTTCTCATGAGATCGACTCGTTGGTAGTTTATCTGCATTCTCAATTGATAGTGTCATAATTAAACAACATTTATCGGGTAAGGGATCCATATTTATATCGCCAATATTTAAGGGTGAGGTTGTTGCAAAGATCATTTGTTTATATTAATTATTTGCACATTCCAAGATCTCATAATTGGTTAGTTGATTCTATCGCTAATTAAGCATTAGACTAGCACATCAATCATTCATCACAATAAAATCAAGCATCAAAAAGACGAATTGTATATCTATATATATATATATATATATATATATATATATATATATAATATATATAAAAAGCATCTCGAGTGTGCATATGTTGTCCAAAATATACAAAATCGGGACTCAAATGCGCATAATCATGTTCGGCATATCTAATGCCCCGGCTCAAGATGAGTGGCGAAGTAGGTAACTATCGCATTGGCCACAAGCCGAAAAGTGCAAACCCAGTCACGTGGCATGCCAACCACATGACGTTGCATATCCTCAGGAAGATCCTCTATGGTAGCCATCGGTACTCGGTAGCTCAGTCTCGTCAAGTGTCGCTGGACGTTATTTAGAGTCTGTTCTGTATCAGCAGCCGCCTCTTCGGCTCCTCGGCCGCGCCGTCCGTGCCGCAGGAACCCATCTGGTCATACTGGCCCAATATATGGAACATGGTCATCATATTAGTCATTTGAATCCCACCAAATTTTTTTTTCAAAATGCATCATTATATTTGAAAAATCCAAAAAATCATAAAATCAAAAATTCTTACCAATCTCGCCCCATGCTGCATTCAGTGGTAAAGGTAGATCAGGATCTCCTTGGAAATCCAGCCCAGCATAGGGGTAGTCATCTACGGTGATGATCTGCTGATCCCACCAGGTGAAGAAGTCATCGTCAAAGGCAGTCCTTGGGACCTCCCCACCCTCCAGATGTTTCATCAGATTAGCCCACCTGCCCATACGTGGATCTCATGGGGTGTTGATGGAAACTGCTACCCTGGGGCGGAGTGCGAGAACCTTCTCGAAAAAGAAAGTACACAGGATAGTCCCATATCCAAAGTTTTTGGTCTGTCCCCTCTTGATAGAAGTGAGCTGGCTCTTCATGTTGGCCAGAAGAGGAGTACACCAGTCGAACACAGTAGTGAGACAATCAACTACCACGCTCATGGTTAGCCATGATGCCTGATGCAGAGAGGATGATCCGTTCACTCGAGCTATGGTGAATAGGATTATCCTCAGTGATAAACTCACCACATGTGTGTTAGAAATATGGCTCCCAACCTTCTTGGGATGTCTCGGGCAATATATCTTTACGTAGTCCTCTATTGTGAGACTGCTCCGTGTCCTGCCTCGGGAATGTACTACCTCTCCCCTTCGGGAAAGGCCCGTGATGAAATAGATATCCTCCACTTCTACCCTGAGTGGCATCTGGTCAATCATAAAGGCTTCCTCCTCGACATCCCAATAATCAATGAGCATCTCAAGCAAACATATGTTTGCTTTCATATTCGGCAGTTTGAAGAATTTAAGCAAACGGCATCCCTGTAGGGCATTCAAAGCTTCAGGATCATTCATAACTTCAATATCCACCGCTGCGTGCTCTCTTTCATGCTAAGTGACCGGCATTCTAAGAAAAAAATGATTTTCAACCATTAGTTTTTGTTTAAAATTGGTTCGTGGCGTATATGCGGGTTCCTGTGCATACAGTCGCGTATAGGGCCTGCATGTACATGGATTTCATATTACCAACCCACGTATACGCCGTGGGGAAATTTTGGGCAAAAAATTCAACGGTGAAACATTAACTAAAAATATTAAAACCAGTCACAATAAATTGCAAGCTAAGTATAAAAGTTACCTGGAGGTTTTTGAAGAATTTGAATGGTCGAATTTGGTATACAGGAAGTTTGCTCCTTTTTCTCCAAATCTTTGCTCTCAAACTCAAATGGTAAAAATGGTGAGTCCAAAATCCCTTTTATAAGTTTTGAAAATGCAATTTTTTTTCAAAATTTTATTTTTTTGGCCTCATGTGACTTTTAACTTGGGAGCTTGGAATGTCGAGAATGGTTTGTTTTTCAGGACATTTTGGATGTTTATTTGACAGTTTCGAGACGGTTCCATGACTGCTGACCCGTCATGGCAGGGATCGTTTTCTCACTGGCATATAGGTTAGCAACACCATTTTTCCGTTGCATTATGCATACTAGCCTTCATTCGCCAATACATCTGCCATAGGGTCGACCCCATCGTGTTATGGTTCGTAAGCCATCTTCACTCGCCGATTCTTGAAATCATGACATGATGGTAGAACCATCCTTTACATGGGCATCGTAGTTAGCACCTCACTAACATTTGTTGCCCATGCTGCTCTGATTTGAGTAGGCTCGGGAGTCCTCTGTAGTCCCGCCATGACTTATGCGTTGAAGACTCATTCCTCTTAGCTTCTTCGCTTTGTTCTGGCCTTATACCCTAGAGGCTCCTTTGTGTTGAGTTGTACCACTGCATTGCATGTTGACTACTTGCACCTTTTGGCCTAGAGCCGGCTTCACTTGGACTCGTGTTTAAGCCAACTTTCTACCATGACGACTGCAAAATCAACCTTGCATACCTTTGACTTTTGCAACTTGACACACCTTGACCCGTGGAAAGAACGCGCCTTTGAGTGTCACTGACCAGTTTTCGTTTCCCTGCATTGAGCATAGGAATGTTCCATTCCCAGGAACTAGATCATATGTTTCATCGACACTTGTTCTTTCCACTATACCATAGCATTCTTTTATTTATTTTTCAAGCTTAACAGAAAAAGAAAAAGAAATTAAATATTCCAAAAAGAGCGGGGACGGGATAGTATTTCCATTTATTGTTGGTAGCTAGAGTCAATCATGTCGCCCTTGAACAAAGCACTCAAAACAAAGTCTCCTCCTTTTGGGCGGGATTTAGTTTGACTTAGGTATGCCTTAACCTTGTTATTGATTTAGTTCTCCCCCGATTGGTTATCTCTTCCAATCATATGGAGGGTTCATTCGTGCCTCCTGCTGACGAACTTAACAGAGTTCATCATTTGCTGCCACATAGTCACATGAGTCATGCTTTTGTTCAAGGAAATAGCTTGAGTCGGCTCTCTGGGTGTCTCTTGACTCATTTTCATCGGCCATCCCTGGTTGTCAGTGTCAGTCTATATCACATCAGTTATTTGGTCCTTTACTTTGTCCCGGTTTGAGAAGGTCTCCATTGACTTCTTGCTGGCGGGTCTTGTCATTATCGACGACGACATCTTGCTCTAAGGACAGGCCTAGAGCTGCACCCTGACCCTATTTTCATTATTGATAGGTCACCTTGTGCTCAGCATCGATCAGTATCATGGGTCTTTGACTGGTTTCCCTTGTGTTCGACATCAGCTTACATTATCACACATTGGGATTCGTGTAATACCTTGGTTTCCATTTGACCCTATTGGTGGATACCTCGCCTCTGTGTCAGTTTTCATTATTGGTTGGTTCAGAGGGTTTCTGTCGTGCGCTAGCCACATATTGTGTACGCCGGAAACATACTTCGGTTGGGTTACTACATTTCTTTCGTCCGATTCCTTCCACATTATTGGCCTACGGGTTACACTCGCGCTCGATTGATGAAGGATGCCTTAATGCCTTCCTTCAAGCGGATCTTTCCCTATCGACTCTGACTCATTGCCCTGGGGCAAAGATCTAGAGTCCATTTGGCAGTACCTTGGGGTTTGCAGTCATTAGTGGTAGATCCTTTGCTATCGACAGTGGGAAACCATCATTGTCTCCTAATCGATAGATTCTTATAGGTGTTCGACTCCAGCTCATCTATTCACACTTGTTGGATTGTACTAGGTACCTTGACGCTCATTATCATTATCGGTGAGTAGTCTCGCATTTGTTAACGGTATACATCAATGACTGGTAATCAAATGATTTCTCACATGGTTGACTTCAGATCATTTATTCCCATGATCTAGAAATGTACCACGACAGTCGGTGAAGACCTCGGGTTGTATCAGCATTCATTGGTTCACTTGACAGTTGCTCCTGTTGGTGCTAGTTGATACCACTCCACCTTATATGTTGCAGTTAGTCATGGCAACATTCTATATGCCGGCACCTGAGTTTGCAGTGTAGTACCATCTTTTTCCATCATGTTCAGTCGATACCTTTTGGGATCAGTCTTTGATATCAGTGATCTGTTGTATTTTTCAGCATCATTAACAGTCTTATATGTGATATTCAGACATGTACTTGTTCGATCATGATTAGATGATCCATTATGTATTTTCCAGTCATTTATACTTGTATACTTAGTGGATCCTCTTGTACTTGATATGTGGACATGCTTTTCTTTCTCTGAGCATGGGTATGCCCTCCTCATACAATGTTTCTTTCTTATCTCCTTTTGTGGCTTGGTAGGCTGAATTCTGGTGAAGTCCTCCTCGGCTTTTGATAGATTTCCTTTCCATGTACTTGCTTAATACATTTCGGCCATCATGTACCCCTTCTGACCTCATGTATTAGGGGGTATCCTGTTATAGCTCCAAATCTCACTCTTATGGTTTGTGATGCTGCACTCATGGCCTAGGGCAACCCCTCCTTCCAGACCTGGGTCCAAAATTTAATAAAACAGTGTTTATATCCCTTAATACACCACATTTGCCTTGATTTAAAATGCGTGTATACGCAGGTACGGCATATACCCAACCCGCGTTATGTATTAAAACACTTTAAAAATATTGAAAACTCCTTAATTTCGGGCGGAGATCGGCGGGTTTTACCTGCTGATCACCTGTTAGTGCCCGTGGCCCAACTGTTCCCCAAAACCAAATCCTCAACTAAAAACTACTTTTGGGCGAGAGGTACATTAAAAAGACTCTCAAAGGGGAAGGCCATAAGGGAGGAGAAAGAGAAGAGAATGTTATTATACTGAGATTTCCCCTGACCAGGTCTGAAGACCCTTGTGCCTTCTGCACTTCCCCCATTTGTACAGGAAACCCTTGTTTCCTTGTGTGTTGATGTTCATCCACTGCTTATGGCATCATGGAGTAAGTCATAGAAGGAGTTTGCTAAAGGCTTGAGGCTGGAGGGATCCGGAAGGAAGCTTTGCTTGGAACCTGCGAAAGGTGACTCAGGTGAAATTATTCCTTTTATGCATTTTATTTGTCTATAATAAAAGAAACATGTCCTGGTTCCTGATATAATTCCTCTTTATGTTTATGATATTCATGTTGGAATTCATATGTGAATGGTTGTTTAAAGTTCATAACTAACTACCTTCCTTTATAACATGAAGATGATTTCTTTATAAGTTTTTGTCCATATATTGCTGTGTTCTTTGGAATTGGTTGTTTTGCAGGACAAAAGAGCAAAAGGAGCTTGAGGAAGGGTTTGGACCCTAAAGGACCTTCTCAAACCTAGGACCTAAGGTACAACCCTCTTACTATAGAATTTGCTTATAATAGCATAATGGTTGTGTGATGTGTGTTTCTCTTTATAGACAACTTTCAGTCTGCTAGGGTTTCAACCCAAAAGCCCTAGGGGAAAATTTCCCTCAACAGTTATATGAGATGTTGAGTTGCTAGAGATAACAAAATATTTGAAAGTTTGGAAGTTATCTGAAAGTTTGAAAGTTACCTGACACGTAGAAGGCATGAAGGCCTGTTCACAGGTAGTACATGCACATGGCCAGGTGTTGTTTGGTGGCATTTGTTGTGTCCGTAGCCATGTGCTGTGGTGGGTGGGTACCAGACACATCTATTTGATAAGAGACATATACAAAGCATACATATTCAAACAACATTGGCAAAAATTTAATGCCCAACAAACTAATGCTAGTATTAGTTTCCGTTTGAAAAATAGTAATCAAATAAACTCTTTTAACTTAAGAAATGTATAACAATATAGCCTCTCTACGTCGGGAAGAGGCGAAATAAGATCATCAAAAATATTTGAAATCTTATTGGTCTTCAAAATTGTTGTGTCTATTTGATTGGTTGAGTGAACATATGAATGGCCATATTTCATAAGAACACACTAGAAACTTTAGGTTAATTTGTAGACGAACTAATATGAAGTACTAAATTCGATTACTATAGTCCCATGCCGAGATGGCAGGGACTAATAATGTGTAATGAGATGTGTAAAAGTATTTGTATTAAATAGTGTGTAGTTATTATGAGATGTGTAATTTATTAAGGGTTTTTTTAATTGAAATCTACAAATTATATGAGTTGATTGTGGGTGAGGTGAAAGTATTTTCATTAAAATTTCAAATTTTTCAAAATAATAATACATTAGAATAGACGACAACTGACGTTTTCAATTGTCTGATACTGGGAAACCAGTGGTGCTAACCTGGATGTGTTAGGTTTTTCCAACTCCTTGGCCAAGAAACCATTTGCCTCAAGGGTTTGAGCAGAGAAAAGAGAAGCACTTAGAGTGTGCTTTAATTTTTGAACAAGTGAAAGTGAAAATTAGACACTATTTAAATCATTTGGTCAAGGTTAAAAAAAAGGTTGAGAGTAATGTTTGTTGGAAATAATACTGAGAGGGGGGGTGAATCAGTGTTATCAAATTGATATAAATTTTTCATTTCCATATTAAGAGTCATATACGCTACTTCAGTTAAGCCAAACCGCGTGTATATGAAACTGTGTGTAATGCAACAAGCGTATATCCAGTAAACTTATGATTCAGTTAGTTGATCCTTAATGACTGCATTATAACATTATTAACCATATGAATAGTAAACAGGAGCAGTAAAACAGAACAAATCATCACACATAAGCAACACACATGAAGACTGAGATGTAAGATGGAAACTCAATGTGGGTGAAAACCACCTGCTGCAATTTGTTTCTATCTTCTTTTAATAAGAAACTTCTTTTTACAATATTTCTATACTGGTGCACTCTTATACCAGTACATAGGCTTCTACCTGCAGAAGGCTACTACCTTCTCTCGTTCTCCAGCTTCTCCTGGAAGGGAGCTGCAACCCCCTTAGCTCTTGTACTAGCTGTTGTACTAGTACGTAGGTGCCGACCTACAGAAGACTACAACCTTCTCTTTCTTCCTCTAGGTACCATGTTTCATAAATTTTCAGACTGGATACTTCTGAAGCACAACACCATGATCTGAAGACCACGTTTCATCCAATTTTCATACTGGACCCATCAATATCATTGAAGCACAAAAACAATCACCACTTGCATCATCAATCTCTGAATCACCCAATACTGAATCACTGAACCCTGTCAACAAAAATGCAGTCATAGGGCAGAACACAAAACTCTACAACAATGTCCAGATCCAACTGTATCATCAAAATCATGCATCAGAGTGCATACGCTACTTGGAAGAGCTGAACTAGCGTATATACACAACTTCACCAAAGCGAACCAACGTATATGTCATTAATTACTTACTTATAACTTGTTGCACTTCCTGACTTTAGACATACCCAGATTATTACATATACAAGGATAATATGTGTGTTAGCAACTAGATCTAGTCCATCAGATCACATAAATATAAGTCATTATGATCCTGATCTATTATTAGATCTCATCCATCAACACTGAAGCTAAACACAATCAACCAAACTACATATGCAGAATACTGACACTAGTAAATAGTCATCAGAACTCATCAACAACCAGAACCACCTGTAGCTTCAAACATCATAGCTCATATGGTATATGCTACTTAGATGTATCTAACCTGTGTATGTACGCGCTTTTATCATAGTCAACCAGTGTATACATCTGTAAATATTCATTCATGATTTGCAGCTATTCCAAACTTGAGTTATACCCAGATCATAATATTTACAGAACATAGTATATAGATCGATCAAACCGTATAGAGATGATTCATTCCAAGCCATTAGATCCCGATCTATCCTTAGATCTTGTTCTCCATCAACCACTGAGATTCCTCCTTAGCAAGGCATCATGAAACCATAACCTGCATACTGGATCTCATACTTCATCAGATATTCAAGATTTTCTGAATGCATTTGCCTAATGATCTTCTTCTCCTTTTATAGTCTTAGGCCTTACTCAATACCATGGTCCAAAACCATTTAGAACCAATACTAGGGACATACCTGGGTTCAACACTTCAGACGCAATACCAAGGTCCAAAACCATAGGCCTAAATACCATGGACCCAAAATACGCTTTCCCACATGTACGCGCTTTTCCATGCATGAAAGTGCGTGTATACACGCCTTTGTATATAGTGAACCTGCGTGTATACCCTACTTGGTATATAGCGAACCTGCGTATATACGCGACTTGGTATATAGTGAACCTACGTATGTACGCGACTTGGTATATAGTGAACCTACATATATACTTTCCTTTCTTCATTCTTTGTAGTCTGATCATCAATTCTTTGCTACTGACCTGCTGCACTATGATCTGTCATCTGTGTGAGTTGCCATCAAGGGACCCAATACCTAGGTTCAACACTTTGGACGCAATACCAAGGTCCAAAACCATAGGTCTAAATACCACGAACCCAAAATAAGCTTTCCCACATGTACGTTCTTTTCCGTGCATGAAAGTGTGTGTATACGCGCCTTTGTATATAGTGAACTGCGTGTATAACCTGTGTGTATACCCTACTTGGTATATAGCGAACCTGTGTATATACACGACTTGGTATATAGTGAACCTGTGTATGTACGTGACTTGGTATATAGTGAACCTGTGTATATACTTTTCTTTCTTCATTCTTTGTAGTCTGATCATCAATTCTTTGTTACTGACCTGCTGCACTATGATCCGTCATCTGTGTGAGTTGCCATCAAGGACAACACTTGTATCATAATGCCAACAATGTTAATAAATGGTGGCAATCTATGGGTTAAGTTGATTTATTTAATTTTTTTATTGAATAATTAATTTTGTTGATTATATATTTAAGTTATTTCATAAGGTTGATTTTATGTGTTTATTGAATTTTCATAAATATTGAGATGTGATGTGTGCAGTGTTATGATACTTAGTGGTCACTATAATAATATATTTAAAAAAAATAAAATATGTATGATTAAATTTCTATTTATAACTCCATTAAATTAGTCTTCATCTAATAAAACCAATAAAAAAAACATTAAATTTAAATTTAAATATACCTTCCTAGAAGAATAAAGTATTATGGCCTCATAAGATCAAGATTGTTTGAGTAAAAATGGACAATATTTAATTATATTTTTAAATTAAAATAAAATAATATTTTCATTTTAAAAATTTAATTAAAATTATAATTATAAAAACCAATAAACAATAAATATATTTATTTAATTATTTCAAAATATATATATATATATATATATATATATTTTAATTTAGATTAATAATTAAAGTCAGTGGTAGAAAAGTGCGCGTAATGCAATTCTTTGGAAAATAGTTAAAGGTTTTGATACAAATATTTTCAACCAAAAAATAATTATAAATTTAATATATAAATTGTATTATTAATAAAAATCCATTTTAAATTAAGTATAATTCTAATTATCAAAATGTTAAAAATAAAAAAGCGATTCAAAACTAAATGTAGTTATCAAAACTATCGAGTTATATTACAATTGAATAACTAACTCGTTATCCAGATTAAAACTCTTAACGCAAATTCTCTCCAAATGAAAACAAAGACTATTAACCCAAACGTTCGAACATGGTTATCAAACTCAAACTTTATCAACACGGTTCTAGTTTAACGGGTCATTATTAAAATATTTTTAGTTTAAATATTATTTTAATAATTAAAATGAAAAAAATAATAATGGAAATTGATGCAAAAATAGAATATTTATATTAATGTATGTTCCATAAATAGTAGGAGTTAAAGAATTCTGTTATAGAGAAGCGTATATGGAAAAGATAATTAGGCAGAAAGAAGAAGTACTATGTTCAAGAATTCAACCTCACATGTGATCTCCAACAAAAAGAGTATATTGGAGCCAGCATTCCCTTGAGAGCAAAGATTTTTATTTATCAATTACAAACTAACTCACATCAACTTCGGTGTGAAACAAATGGTGGAAGAGCCCTAAAGAAGCTTGGGAAGAACGGGTGTGTACTTTTTGCACTTTTGGGGTAGTGGAATCGAAAATCATTTCATTTTGGAATGATTTTTATTGATCAATTAAGAACTAAGTCACATCAAATTCGGTGTGAAACTAACTGTGGAAGAGACCTAAAGAAGTTTGGGAAGAACAGGTGTGTATTTTTTGCACTTTTGGTAGTGGAATCCAAAATCATTTCATTTTGGAATATGATGCTTTCAGACATAAGGGACAGCGATGACAATATGTTAGCATCAATTCCTTGGTATTGTCTTTTCAGTAAAAGGCTATTAGAAAGTTGAGTCACGTGATCATCAAATTAATTAGAGAATAATTAAATTGCGAAAAGCAAAACAAAAAAGTTAATAATCATATAGACTATTTTTAATCTCGTGAACATTAAAATATCATTAATTTATAATATTATTAAAATTGTAAATTGATAGCTCGATGGAAACTTATTGCCTCCGCTGCGGGGCGCCGAGAAAACGTGTAAAAACGTGAGGCAGTTGGTGGCCAGAGTTGTCCGGGTGGACGTTCATCCAAAATGCGGGTCGCGTCTTCAAGAGTCGGTGATGGATGTATTCCAATCCCACGTGTCATGTGCACATAGCTATCATGGAAATACTTTTTATATTATTAATGGTGGTGAAAACCATCTTTATATTGTTAAATTTTTGGGCAATGTCAATGAAAGTAGGCTTGACAATAATGTATCACGGATTTTTCTTTGGTGTCTGCTTATTTTCTGGCCAGATTGCGCTTCATTGTGACAGGTGGCTGTCTGATTACGTGGCCAATACTTTTACACCTATCTTGATTTTCATTGTCCCATGTTTTCGAAATGGCTCAAATTAACCGACTAAATGAATTTTCTTTTCAACGGCGCCTGACGTGGCCGACAATTTTGATACCGCGAAACCAGATGGAAGGCCAAACCATTTTGGTACTTCCGACGAATGATTTATAGAAAAAGTTATAATTTTTTCCTTTTGCTTTAACGATAAAGTCATCGCTATGATGAGTCACACAACGTCATAGCTGGAAACGAAATGATAGAGTAATAATTGGTAACGAAATCTATAAAGTTGCTTCACCTAACCTCCGGTCAAAATTTTATCCTTTTTTCAACATTCCAGTTGAAAATCCGTAGTCTAATTAGCTGGAGGAATTGCTGGGAAAGTTATGGAAATTTCGGTCATATTTAGAGAAAATCTGGCAAGGATTTTTGTAAATCCAAGTTATAGTTGTTAAACTTCAAAATTTTAAGTGTTCTAAACATTTTTGATGGTGCTGAATCCATTTTCACTATCAAAAACACGATTCAAACACTGTTTCTACAAGATTTTTTGAAATTTTTTTTGCTCAGTTTCTGACCACTTCACTTTTGACCGTCCGGGCAATTCCTCCACCTTGCTAATAATTAGTTTATTAATTTGCATTAAATGTGCAGCGCTGTATAGTCCAATATTATTTTCTTTTCACTTAGAGATTTAATATTAAATTAAAAACAAGACTCGAATTTCGGTACTACATAAATTATTTCACACTAAAGATGCTTCAAATTGAAAT
>APFE030746982.1:3717-37196 GCA_000404065.3 Pinus taeda
GTTTGGGATTCATTACAGTGCCAAAGCAACTCCTCTATTAGTTGGTTTCACTGATTCTGATTGGGCTGGTGACCCTGATGATCGGAAGTCTACTGCCGGTTATGTCTTCACTCTTGGTTCAGGACCTATTACATGGGCTTGTAGGAAACAGGCTGCCATTTCTCTTTCGTCAGCAGAAGCAGAGTATCGTGGTGCCGTGGAAGCTAGTAAGGAAGCCTTGTGGCTTCGTCAGATCCTATCAGAATTGGGCTTTGAACAGCAACATCCAACCACACTTTGGTGTGATAATCAAAGTGCCATTCAGCTATGCAAAGATCCAGCCCAGCATCAGCGCAGCAAACACATTGAACGCACTTCATCAGAAAACTCATTCATGACCATGTTCTTGAAGTGCAATATTGTTCAACAGATGATCAAGTTGCAGACATCTTCACAAAGGCTCTCACAGAGGCGAAGTTCACTAATCTTCGATATATGCTTGGAGTTCAGGAAGTTGTCAGTAAGGGGGGATAGGCTCTAGTGCCTCCTTCCTTCTCCTATTGTGTCATATTTGTAAATCCTTCAATCCTATCCCAAGTTGTTCTTAAGGGGGGATGTTAGGATATTCCGACACATAGGAATAGTTTAGTTCAACTTGGTCTAGTATAGAGTTAGGTTAGAGTTAGGTAAAGTGTGTTTCTTTACCGTTGTACATTTTGTAACTTACAATCCGACGGTCACGATATGTAGTGATCCGACGGTTCATTCTCTCCTCGGTATTACCGACACTTGATCCGTGGCTTGACACCCGATTGGTCATGAATTCTATTTAAAGCGCATGGAGGGTCATTTGTAGGTTAACCGTGCATGAGAGAAGCTTATGTAAATTTTCATTCTTTTATTAATAAATTGCCTGTAGTAGCCATGTTGGCGCAGGCCGTGGACTGTTTCCCTCTCTGAGGGCTTTAACCACGTCAAAATACTGGTGTTTTGATCTGTGATCTGTTTGTGAGCGGTGTCCTTTTGGTGTTCTGTCTGAGGAACTTACCCTGTAAATTCCTACACATCACATGTTTAGCCTAGTTTTCCAGTTAGCTTGGGTAAATGGAGGAGGTTGTTTCATGTACTATGCACTCAAGGGAGAGATGGAGGGCACATGGTGCACTTTTTAAGGATGAACAGTGAAGGCTTTAGGATGTTCTCATGTGCTCAAGAGGCCTAAGAGGGTGCATGACACAAGTATGAAGGCTAAAGGGAGATTATTCGTACCTTTGGAGTGTTCTAATGTGATCAAAGGGTCTAGAGGGCAGATGGCACATTGGGGAACACTAAAAAGTTGATCCTAAGGCCTTCAAGGTGTTCTTATGCGCCTAAGGACGACACAGTTGTTTGATTTGGAGGAGTGTGCTCAAGGAATACTTGATCTCTTTAAGGGTGAAATTCAAGGTAAATAAGGGGAAAGAGGCTCCAGGAGTGTGCTTTGTGCCCATGTAGAGTGCATGGACTACTTCTAGATAATGAAGGATCCCCCATCAAATCTTTAGAGAGTTCTCATGCGCTCTTGGCCTCAATGGGCTTTCTTTGAAACCAAAATTTGTCTAAGTCTAAGACATAGGGTGAGGGGTGAATAGGATGAGTTTAAACCTAAAATCACATGTGACACATATCAACTCATCAAGAAAACTTAGAAAACATTGAACAAAGATGAATATACAACAAAATTCCACTTTATACACATTCCACAAGTACAACGAGTGTAGTGTGTGTGATTGCAACCCAAAAGTGTCATTTTACAACAACAAAGATGTTATGACCATTAAATGCACCTCAAGATATTCTACTCAATTCAATTATACTTGAAACCACTCAAATACAATTGAAACACATAGAATAACATGAAAAGACATGTTATGATCAAAGCGACTCTATGTACAACAATGATAGTAGGCTCTAAAATTCAAATGTAGTGAAATTTTGGAGGGTGTTGTAGCAATGACAAGAACTTCTACTTTTTCTTCTAGTTGTGTGGCTTCCAATTTTTCTTGTAGTGTGGCTTCAAATTTTGATTCTAGTGTGGCTTCCAATTTTACTTCAATTTTTTCTTATATTGCGGCTTCAATTTTTTCTTCCAGTTTTTCTTCTAGTGCGGCTTCCAATTTTTCGTCCATTGTTGCTTATCATTTTGCTTCTAAGCATGTAAAATAACACCAGGTTTAGTGCCAAGAGATATGTCTAGTTTGGCTTCTAATTTGGCTTCCCTTTTTGCTTCCCATTTTGCTTCTAGCATGGCTTCCAATTTTTCTTCCAATTTGGCTTTGATTATTGCTTATTTTTTTGCTTCCAAAAAACACTAATAGAAAATGAAAAATTAGTGACTATGTGACTAAAAACATTAGTCACCTAAGCTTTTCCAAGTGAAATACTACAAAAAATGAGTAATCTTAAGTGACCCAATGAAAAACGACTAACATAAATGTCTAATTTAGTAATGGGTTAAAATAGATGACTATTTAATAAGTAATACAACTGAAAATGACTAACGTGAATGAATGATTTAGTCTAGGAGGAAAAATATGACTAACTAGAAAGTACCACAATAATATGAATCAAACATTTATGTTAGTCATTTTAATTGTGACAAGAGGTTAATTGTGAGATCACTCTCGTCCACCAACAATTAAGGTCCCACCTTTTTTAACTATAGCGAAATTAGCTTTTGAATTAGTCGAATGGTTATGCTTTTCAAGAATATGGAACCATTGCACTATTTCAAAATGTGTTGTAAGTATCTCTTATCTTTTTTCAAAATGGAGGCTAGACAAATGCTAGATGGAAGATTTTTTGAAAGCATGCATTATGCAAGGATGCTTGATCTCCCAATGATAATTAGTTTTCTAATTTATGGATTGGTGTCTCTATTAAGTTATTATAGTCAAGTTTAATTTTGTGCTATTTTTTTAATGATGACTTTGATACACCATTCATAGATATGAACTATTGTCCCCTTAGGTTATATATAGCCCCTTCTACACCAACCACCTTGTTTTTAAATGATCTTTGTAAATCATTATTAAACTATATTTTAAGTATGATTGTAATTTCAAGTAAACAAGGATAAGATATCCATCAATGTTTAAGACCTTGTAAAATGCTTGAAGCCACTACAAGAATATACCTAATATGAGTCCAACATGTCACTTGTGAAAATAGAACCTATATGGAAAAGATGAAATTTTTTTCTTCCAAACCAACACTATAAAACATGACGATGTATTATACCACTTTCCATTAAAAACATAATAATGAAAATAATGAAATTATAAATCTAGAAAATAAGAGAAGACATTTGTTCAGTCCCCAAATTTATATCCATAGTTTAAATGGTCTATGTTTTGTTTGGTGTGTAGTTTTGTTGACAATGTGGGGTATTTCATGGGAAATTTACTTACTGAGGTGGATATTGGTGGCCACCTACCCATTCCACTTGGTAGGGCGCCATAGTTTCTTTTGGTTTTTCAGTTTCCTTAATTGTAGCACAATTTATTATTTTTGGCAGTTTTCCAAGTCCTGAACTTCTGGAGCCACTTTGAGGCCCTAAAGGACGGTGTTTTGGAAAATAAGAAAACATGAGTCTTTGAATCATTTATTTAGCTGAAATTTTAATTTCTCGTATACATCTTTCTAACGAGGTATTGTGTGCCTCAAATGGATATTGTATGCCAAAGTAACAACCTTGGGAAGTTGATGTACTAATTTACCGAAACGGGGCCCACAATTTTGGGTTTTCCATTATTTCTCAATAATAAATATGCCCTTAAGCCTCATTGTAAAATATTTCAGTGGCATGTAGCCACTACATCTCTTCTAAGAGATAAGCTACCATCACCTGAGCTAGTTTATTTCCATTCTGTATGTAAGCATATTTCAGTTCTTTGATATTAATGAAATGAACTGTTATTTATACTACAATTCTATATTTATGGTTATAGTTGTATTTTGTTGTGTTCCTGATTAATTTTGAATTAGTGGTATCAGAGTAGTCTACTATTTCTTTGTTTTTCTTCGCATGTCCCCAATGAGGTCACGGTATAAGGCGTTAGGGCTTGAATTGGTTGAACCTTTGCAAGACAAGCATCGCAAACCCCGACGGTCTCCCATGGCAGATGAAAATAAAGATACGGGGGCAGGATATCCTTTCAAAATATTTCTAAAAGAAGCCCTCGAATGATAGAGGAATGTGATGATGGAGAACTTTACCTAGATCCTTCAGTGACTACCCATAGGCGACATATCTCCTTCAAGTAGCCACTCCAAAAGTGCCACACCATTTACGGTACAAGTTAACTTTGATATCACCATATTTGAAGGTCAAATGGATGTATATGTCTAGATAAATGGTTAAATTTGCTAGAAGGATATTTTTCGATTCATGGTTTTTTGAACTGGGATAATATTACTTTTGCACTCCTCAAAGTCGCCCCCGCACATCAAGGACTAGTGGGAAACCTACTACGAAAAGAAGGATGGGATTTGATCCTCACTATTTTTAATCACAACCACTTGGAATTATTTCCAGGAGGCCATCAAGCAGCGATATTACATTGTCAGGATCTATGATTATAAATACATAAAGAGGACCATGCTACGGCAGGGAATGGACCAAAATGTGTGAAAGTTCACAAAATATTTTTCATACCCTCCACTCAAATTTGGGTATGAAGGATCCTAAGTGACATTTGGTACTCAAGTACCATGACTATCTACATAAGTATATCCAGGATGATATGGATTTCTTGGACATCTCCTCGCTCGACATGACCTATCAATACACTTTCAATATCAAGTAGAAATTTTAACAGAAGAAGCGAGGCTTTGGATCTGTGAATCTGAAGATAGGAAAAGGTTTCCCCAAACTACAGAGAAAAGGACAAAGGTAAGATGGGGCAACCTCAGGCAAACCATCGAAGCTAAAAGAAAAGAAAAAAACCACAAAGACAAATAAGGACACGGGAAAATGGTGCGAGTTTCATAAGGGCCCCACTAACAACACAAGTGAGTGTCTCGCCAAGAGGTCACTAATGGTTGAGCTAGAGGCTTTCAAATTGGATGCATGTTTTGACTTTGAGTCAGAACATGATAACGGGAATGATGAAGGGAATTATATTATTGACGTGAAGTCTAGTGCCACCATTACCACCACCAAGATCAAGAAGAATGATCCCGAAGATCTAGAGTGGGGGGAGTTCCTATTCCACTCAAAGATGTGGGTTAAGGGTTCTCCGCTACAGTTTATTGTCAATAGAAGGAGCCAAAAGAGCCTCATTTCAGTAGAGGTTGTGAAGTGGCTAGGCCTACGGACCACATCACACCCACAAATGTACACAATCAAGTGGCTTCACCAAGGACCATATCTTTGCATTAGCTAACAATGTCGCCTTCATTACAACATCAAGCGCTTTGGATATGAGGTACTCTATGACATTTATCCTCTTGAATTTTGTGATGTATTATTAGGAAAACCATACTTGTGGAAGCAAAATGCTATGTATGAGTCTAGGCCTCACACTGTTATTATTAATTTGGGAAATAATTTGTACAGGATATTGAAGGTAGCACCACCTACCACCATCTCTTTGATCACTATGAATAAATGTAGTAAGATAATTTCCCATAATGGGAATTTTTTTTCCTTATGATTCACCCTCGGGGAAAGAAGAATATTATTTCCACAACCTCGAAAATGGGCTCCTCCACATGGTAGCAACATATGGACAAGGTTGTGAAGGAGTATAGTTACATTTTCCCCTCACCCACAGTGGTACCTCTACATTGTCATAACAAGCACTCCATCAATATGAACCCTAGTGCATTGCTACCCAATGGACCAATGTATCAATGCTCTATTATGGATGATGATGAAATAAAGAGGCATTTTGAGGAGATGTTGTGAAAGGAGAACATTAGGCCAATTTCTTCACCCTATGGGAACTTTCTCATGTTGGTACAAAATAAGAATGAGACCTAGAGACTCTATATTGACTATTGGGCACTGAACAAGATCACTCTCTAGAATAGGTATCCAATCCCAAGGATTGATAAGCTTCTAGACCAACTCAATGGGGACAAATATTTCATCAATATTGACTTGAATTCTGGTTATCACCAGGTACCAATCAAACCCTTTGATGTGTGGAGGACTACCTTCAATCCAAGGAGGGCCTTTTTGAATGGTTGGTCATTCATTTTGAGTTAACGAATGCCCCTAAAACCTTCATGCGGCTGATGGAAGACATATTGGGACCCTTCACAAAGTCATTTGTGGTGGTGTATTTCAATGACATATTGATCTTTAGCCAGATTTGGGAAGAGAACCTCCACCATATTCGACAGGCCCTCTAAACCCTGTGACAACAAATGTTATGTGCCAATTTGGAGAAATGCACTTTTGGAATGACCCAGGTTAAATATCTAGGGAGAATCATTTATGAGTGGGGTGTCCATGAAGACCCAGCCAAGATACAATTCATTTGAGATTGGCCAGCCCTAAGCACTCTAACAGAGCTCCACAACTTTCTAGGTCTTTATAATTTCTACCACAAGTTTGTGTTGGTGTTCTCTCTTAT
This sequence comes from Pinus taeda, assembly GCA_000404065.3. Lineage (NCBI taxonomy): Eukaryota > Viridiplantae > Streptophyta > Pinopsida > Pinales > Pinaceae > Pinus > Pinus taeda. The sequence continues at coordinate 10,320 of APFE030746982.1, forward strand.
CACTTGGCCTTTAAGTAAAGTCACCAAGGGTGGAGTGAAAGAGAATTTATTTTGGTATGAATCCCAATAGAAGGAATTTACTGAGTTGAAGCATCACCTCTACTTTACACTAGTGCTCGCATTACTGAACCTGCAACAACCATTTGAGATTAAGATAGATGCCTCTGACAATGTTATTGGTGCAGTTATTACTCAGGAGGGGAACCTAGTGGCATATGCCAGTGCGATACTTTCATACACAATATGAAAGTAACCCACCTATGACAAAGAGATGTATTCCTTCGTGCAAGCATATCGACCATCGAAGAATTACAATATGGTGAAGGAAACAGTCCCTCCACATAGACCACCAAACCCTACAACCCATACAAACACCAGGGAATTTGTATAACAATCACCATGATAAATGGTCCACCTAATTGCAATAGTTCTATTTGAAAATTAAGAACAAGAAGGCTTGCACCAATAATTTTGCAGATGACCAGTGATCATGGAGTTGATCACTATGCTCAAATCTTGTGGGCATGAGACTTTGGGGTGGCCACATCTTAACAAGAGAAATCCAGAATTTGGCAACAAATACTAGACACTCCTAGAAGGCAACAAAGTTCCAACTTTTCACCCCCAAGATGCATTGTTATGCCACCTGGGACACATATTTGTTCCTTCTAGCAAGCATGCCAATATTATTTTGGAGGCACACTATAGTTAGTTCGCTAGACATTTTGGAGTAGAGAAAATAGTGGAAGTGTTGGAAAAGTTTTTTTATTGGACAAACCTTCAACAAGAAGTTGGGAAGTACATTAGATCCTACACTGCCTACGTGATCTCCAAACCAACCATGAAGAGGCGAGGCCTATATACTCCTCTTCCTACTACTATTCAACCTTCGAAATCCATCTCCATCAATAAATGTCAAAATTTCGTTCTACTAAGCATGACAACGACTCCATTTCCATGGTGTTGTGGCCACCAACAACCCCCCTCCTTATGAAGTGTTATTTCTAATACTACATAAGTGGGGACCCTCAGTAAAAATCAAAAAATCAGTGAGTGTTACATTTTCTTTTTTAGATGAAACTTACAACATCATGGACTTAGGAAAATACCTTGAAGAATCTAAAAAACCTAAGTTTCATAATGAAGAAAATTAAATTCACTCCTTAAGAGATATCGCATCACGCAAAGAATGATAGGGTACACTTTCTAATGAGTTAAAATGACAAAAAGCGAGATTGCGACGCGAAACCTCATCGCATCGCATACACTAAAGAAACACTCACATTGAAAAACTGTAAAAATCGCCGATATCGCATATCGCATATCGCGCTTCGCTAAAATCACATGAATCACACATAAGGATTATAACGATCTGCGATATTGTGATATTGCGATACTGCGATACTGCAATACTTCAAAATTGCGATGTTACGATATCGCGATACTGAGACCTTGCGATCAAAAACAACACGATGATGTTGTGATTTTCGATACAGCGATCTGCGATATCGCAAAGCAAAATCGCAGGATCCCTCCATCGTAGTTGATTCTGGCTCATTATTCGAGAAAACTTTTTTAGCCAAGAGTTGGTCATGTATTTTAATGCGAATTAATGAGTTATTGCCAGTTGTTAATGAAGTATGGTGTTGTGTTTTTCGAAGAAATAGCTCACATAACGTGGCATGTTTTGCATATCTTTGGAATTTAAAAGTTTTCCTGTCATTAGTCTTTTATCATTACATCCACCTCAATGTAAACTACAGGAAAAGAGGACGAAGCATTATACAGGGCAGTATGCAGAAAACTATGAGGAGGAAAGACAACGCTCCAATGTACATTTCGAAAGGCACACCTAATCCATTTAGGGAAGAAAAAGAGCCACAAAACTCTTCTGAGGCATTTATCACAAATTTCTCATATACAGTCATGGTTGAATGGGTACTGAACAATGATGATACCAGAAATAGACAGTTTAATTCTCAGGGTCAAGAGCTCACGGAACCACTATTTTTACAAATTTTGAGCTTTATACCGAATGAGAGAAAAAGGCACAAGAGGCAAAAAAAGATGCATCAGGGAAGCCCGGATCAAGAAATAGAGGCAATTTCCGATGCGTGATTAGCGCTTAGTGCTAATCGCGCATCACGAAGAAAAATTGTTCGGAAAGGAAGGCCCCTAGTTACTCAGTCATCTGCAAGCCCTGAAAATTGAAAGAAATCAACGATAGAAGAAAACTGGAAACAAAAGACTAAAGGAAAAGCAGAAGCAGTCCAAGAGTTAACCAAGTTGAAATGGGATTTTTACCAAACATACATGGTAATGATACATAGTCATTGGATGATTCTCAAGTATATCATCAATTTTATTGAGAAGATAATGCCATCTCTTGCCGATTCTATTTGCTTAACTCAACCAAAGACGGAAGACAGTGAGCTGACTTCACTCAGGAAAATACTGAATGCTTGTGACATTAAGGAGTAGATTTAGAAATAGCTAGATAGTAGATTTAATTTTAGAAATAGTTTTGCTTAGAAAGAGGACGGTCATTTAAACCGAATCCTCAATTTATGTAAATAAGTTATTTAGTTAGTAGTATTCAAACCCTTCTCATGCATTTAGAGAAGGGTCCAGAAATTTATCAAAAACTTGTCCTCAGAACATGCACTTTTTCACCCTTAGAGGAGGTTTTGGTGAATGAATGGAACAAGGTTTATTTGATATTTGCATTTGATATCTGCTACTGATGTTGCACTTCTGTACTCTTAGTGGATGTTAAATCAAAGGAGAGATAAATCAATTGTCGCTTGAAGCTCATGAGTAGGACTAGTTATAAATGGTACTTTTATCTCTTAACCATTTATGCTTATGCGTTAAAGTGATATTCAGTTTTCAGTTGTTTATATATTACAACATGGATGTCTGAGTTATCATTCGGTACTTTTGTATGGTGATAACTATTTGTTTATGTTTAGTGTATGAATAGCTTAGTTATGCGATAAGTTTTCACAACTGTTTCGTCTAACTTCTTATATGAAGTAGTTCATCTTTATTGAATTCCTTTCTTATAATAGCTGAATGATCTTTATTATCAGTTATTGTTTGAAATCTTTTTAGCTCGCATAGAAGAAAGATCACACCCCGGGTTAGCATAAATTTCGATGTTTTTCTGTTAATTAGAATACGATAGCATAGCATTATATTAGAATTAGGATAGAAGTATTCCATTTAGAACAGAAATACCCATCTTTCTCACACACACACATTGAATTGGGAAACTAGTCCCATATCCCCAGTCAGACCCTCTATACCAAACGGATAAGGAGCTGTCAACCAAGGTCCGGACCGGGCGAGTATCCCCCTTGTTGTTGACCCAATTTTTAGGGCCTTCAACATATTTGGCGCTAGAAGGAGGGCCTGAACTATGAATGGCAGGTAAATCCAAATCAAAATACCATTCTAAGAGTAAATCACCCTCACCATCACCCCCGACTTCTCCATTACACTTAAATCCAGAGTTAGAAGTCGCCAGAGCATCAACCGCTGCTACAAATCCTGACATTTCAGAACAATCTGTTATTGAACCTCTTGAAGTTGAATCTCTGATTCACAAACTTCAGTGATTTTCCATTTCCCCTCAAAGATCTGATAAACATCAGGGCAGCGTGACTTCGCAGTATAACCCTGCTCATCCCCTGACCAGATTAAAGAGTGAAAAGTTTGGTGTTCGGCCAACTGAACTACCTCTTCTTAAAAGGAAAGGAGCAAGGAAGTCACCTAAAGGGTCCAACAACGAGACTCTTTCATCAACATCATCCATCTCAAACTCTCCACCACGAACTCAACCATCCACTCCTCCACCCCAGACCATTATCAATCCACCTAGTGGAATCCCTACAACTCCTCCTCAATCATCTGCGATCATAATCACCTCATCTTCTCAACCACAGGGATCATCTTCTACAAATCCCCATGTTAGCAGTTCAACAATGGCCTAGTCTCAATGGAACAATCCTGGGGCAGTCTTAGTGCCTGCACCCTTGAGTCAAATACTAGCCCATCCTAAGAAATGGCTACCTAAGTTCAATCCTGAGGCAGGCATGCTAGTAGAAGAGTACATAAACAACTTTATGCTATCCATCAACCTCAATGGGGTTACTAATGAAGATGCTATTGTTCGACTGTTTCCTTATACCCTACAAGGAACATTCGAATCGTGGTATTTCTCATTACCCTCTGGATCTATTACCAGTTGGGACATCTTCCAAGACCAATTTTTAACCAAGTTTGGTGATGAAAGGTCTACGGCAACGTTAATCAACGACCTATCCAACCTTAGGGCAGAATCTAGAGAACCGATCAAAGATTTCAATCTACGTTTCAATAAAATTCTAAACAAAATTACAACTGCTTCCCAGCCCAACGAGGAAGTGCAATGTGAATGGTATATCACTGCATTACCATCGAGCATAGCAATTTTCATGGACAGGGCTAATAAAACAACCCTAGCCGAAAACATGAAAGAAGACATAGCAGTAGAGAAACATATAATTGCTTTAGAGAAGAAATCTGCGATAGAAGAATGGAAGTCTAAGAAGGTCACCTTCAAAGAAGAGTCCAAGAAGAAACAAGCAAAAGATCCATTCGATTTTGAGGGATTGCAAAAAGTTCTTAAGACCATGTCCAATGAAATGGTCGACATGAAAAAGCAAGTAGTAGAAACTTCTTCAAAAAGGCCCTACAATGCTTTTAAAAGAGGCCCGTCAATGGATTTGAGGCCACCCAATGCTATAACTAGTGCTAAAACTGAGGAAGAGGAAGAGGAAATTGCCACTGAAGGGCAAAACGATGATGAAGAAGTTGTAGAATTACAAGGAATGTGGGATTTCATCCTCACACAAGAGGAAGATCAAGAAGTATCCCCAGCTAACACACGAAGTATAAATCAGCTTGATCCTCCCAAAACTACCCCAAAACCAAAGAGCGCAAGCTCTGCAACAAAGGATAAAGTCGCAACAAAGAAAACAACATCTAAAGCGACTCAAACTAGCCCAGTCCAAACAGATTCACCTACTCCATCTAAAACACTGATCGTTTCCGATGAAATGGAGTACAATATCATAGAAGACATGAAAAAGACTAGGGCTAACATCACTCTGTACGAATTGAGCAAGCTAAAGCATCAACAAAATATAATGATGAAAGAATTACATGATGTTCGAGTTGCACCTTTGCCTGCTGCTGTAATTTCTCAAGCTTCTCAAAACATGGGAAGACCTCCAACTAATACGACTAATAAGATTGATCCAAACAACATCGCTTTAATTGGAGGTAGATCGAGATCTCATACTCCCCCTTTTCTCCTTATGAAATTTTTAACAAAAATGTACATAATTCTTTAGTGGATTCAGGTGCTTCATCGAATATTTTACAGAAGTCCATATGCACCAAATTAAACGTTCAACCACAGAAATCCGTTTTTCGCATAGTTTAGCTGGATCGATCTCAAGTCGAATTCATTGGCGAGCTAAATCAAGTAACCATAAGGTTTTCATCCAACCCAAAGGTATGTCAAGTTATTGACATCTCAGTCGTTGATATCCCTGAATTTTATGGCTTAATTCTTAGCAGGGATTGGTCAGAAAAACTGCATGGATACTTCGCAACTGACTGGTCACACATGTGGCTGCCTTACAATGCTAAGCCAAATCAAATAAAAGTTGAACGAGAACTACATTAGAAGTACATAGTAACAGAATTAGAGGGGGAAATGAACCAGTAGCATATAACAGTAGCATAATTGGTAATTACTCAGTGGATTCTTTTCTCGACAATTTTAATGCTCATACATCCCCTTATTTAGAATATTATGTTTTGTTCCAAGTCGAAAATTTTTCTCAAACAGATAGTTCATAATGTATCAATTTTTTAGATAAACCTGTAAATAAATATTTGTTTTGGAAATTATTTTTTGATGGTTCTAAATCTAACGAAGGAGCGGGAGCAGGATGCGTGCTAATTAGTCCAGAAGGAGACAAAATCATGTTAACATGCAGGCTCAAATTTGATTGTACCAACAATATAGCAGAATATGAGGCTTTAGTCGAAGGGTTGTACAAAGCAATCTGGCTAGACATAAAGTACCTCCAAGTCTTCGGAGATTTTGAAACTGTAGTCAGACAAATACGGAATACTATACATTGCTTGTCAGGTCATTTAAAACACTATCAATCTTTAGTTCAAGATCTGACTGAGCATTTTACAGCATTCAATATTTCATCAATTCCTAGACTCTAGAATGCAAGCACTGACCTTTTAGCTAACGTAGCTTCTAAGCTCATTCCTTCAGAAGATTTTAGTCCAGATAGATTCTCAATAGAATTAATCTTTAGACCTTCTATTCTTGACAACATCACAAATTGGAGAATATTAAACGACGATCCTGATATCATAAATTTCCTTACTTCTGAAGGATCCTCTCCAACCAAATAATCGACGAAGATCAACATGATCGACAATTACAACAAGATAGTACTCGCAATGCTATACCTAAATCAGTGGTCAAGTTAGAAGACCTGTATGATTTGAAAGACTGGTTTAAAAGGTTTACCAATTCGAAGCTCCAAAGTTCGACTTTGAATTATGAATTGGTAAACCTAGGAACCGATGCCAAATCCCAAAACATAAATCTAGGCCTTGGCCTAGCCCCCGAAGAAAAACTAGCATATATCCGTCTTTTGAGACAATACAAAAACGTTTTTTCTTGGAATTATGATGAACTCAAAACATACGACACTTCTATCATCCAACATACTATTCTGATGACCGATAACGAGAAACATGTCCAACAAAAATTGAGAAAGATTCATCCCAACTTAGAAAATCAGATAAAAATCGAACTCAATAAGCTGTTGAAATCCAAGATAATCTTTCCCGCCAGACATTCTAAATGGGTCTCCAATATGGTACCTGTTAGAAAGAAAAACGGAGATATTAGGATTTGTATTAACTTTCGCAATCTTAACAAAGCCTGTCAAAAAGACAATTTTCCCTTACCACCTGTGGAGCAGATATTGTAGGCAGTGGCAGGCTCATAATTAATGTCTTTCTTGGATGGATTTTTAGGATACAATAAAGTTCTGGTACATCCTAATGATCAATTGAAGACCACATTCAGAACTAAATGGGGCACATATGCATATCAAAAGATGCCATTTGGTTTTATTAATGCTGGTGCCACATTCCAGAGAGCCATGGACATTGCATTTAAAGGTTTAGTCAATAAATCTATAGTAATTTATTTGGATGAGATAACTATGTACTCCAAGAAACGAGGCGACCATCTCAAAGACTTGAAAAAAATCTTCCAACGATGTTTAAGGTACAGAATTTCACTTAACCCAAAGAATTTTTTTTTCACATTAAGTGAAGGGAAACTTATAGGATTCATAGTGTCAAAATCTGGAATTCACATCGACTCTGAAAGAATCAAAGAAATTTCTGAAATATCCCTACCTCATAACAAAAAAACCATGCAATCTTTCCTTGGTCATATCAATTTTGTAAAGAGATTTGTTCCAAATTTTTCACGAATCGTATCTCCTTTACAAACCATGATAAAAAAGAACTCTAATTTTAAATGGGGCCAAGATGAACATGAAGTGTTCAACCTGATCAAACAGGCTATTATTAATGCTCCATCTTTAACAACTCTGAATTTTTCAGAGCCTTTTATTTTATACACATTTGCCTCAGATAGGTCATATGCTGCGATACTCACTCAAACGAATCAAGAAAAGGCAGAAGCGCCAATTGCTTTTTTCAGTTCAAATCTGTAGGGTGCTGAATTAAATTACTCAGATGTGGAGAAACATGCTTATGTTGTTTTCAAAGTGATCAAATACTTCAGACCTTTTCTACTCAAAACCCATACCAAAATTATAGTACCGTTTCCAGCAGTAAGGAATCTTCTAGTACAAAAGGATGTGGGTGAGAAGAGGGCCAATTGGGTAACTGCCTTACAAGAATATGACATAGAAATTAAACCAGCAAACATTGTAAGAGGTCAAGGCTTTTGCAAAATGCTGGTTGGAGCGTCGCAAATCTCTGAAATTCCATCTGTAGAGGTACAAGTGTGCAAGGTAAGCCTAAACGATGAAGAGTCATTATATGCTGATATCATTTATTATCTTAAGAATGGATATGCTCCTTTATACCTCGATTATACTAAGAAAAGAGCTCTAAGATTAAAATCCAAACAATATCAGCTCATAAATGATATTCTTTTTAGAATGAATTACGATTATGTTCTCCTTAGATGTCTTGAGAATCTGAAGCTGATAAAGTTTTGCAGGAACTCCACGATGGGCTAGCAGGCGGACACTACGCTGGAGATGCTACTGCACATAAAATCTTGCGCGCAGGATATTACTGGCCCACGTTATTCAAAGACTCGCACAGTTACGTGAGGAAATGTCAAGTCTGCCAAACTACTGCTGGGAGACAGAAGAAGCCATCCTTACCACTACGACCAGTTAACATCGACCAACCTTTCAGTCAGTGGGGATTGGACATAATAGGTGAGATCGTTCCTCACTCTTCCAAGCAGCATAGATATATCCTTACAGTGACATATTAATTTACTAAGTGGGTAGAAGCAGTTCCACTCAAGATGACTAAGGCTGAAAATATCATTGAGTTCATAGATCAATTTATAATCACCAGGTTTGGATTACCTTCCACTTTAATGTTCGATAATGCATCATACTTTTCTGGAAATGCAATGACTGAATTTGCACTTAAAAGAGGATTCAAACTTAAATATTCGGCCAATTATTATCCACAGGGAAATGGGTTAGCCGAGTCTACAAACAAAAACCTAATCAGGATTATCAAAAGAACAGTAGACAAAAATCATAAAAATTGGCATAAATCCTTAATATATGCTTTATGGGTAGACCGAATAACGAGAAAAGCTTCCATCAACACTTCTCCCTTTAATTTAGTTTATGGGAGAGAAGTGGTTCTTCCGACTCATTTAGCAATTCCTTCTTTGTCTCTAGTTCAATACATTGATGAAGTACCAACTTCCTCAGTACGCCTTAGACAGATGGAAATAATCAAATTAGAAGAACAGTGAGAACAAGCTAAGAAAATGCATGCTCATCATCAAGCACTAGTAAACTCCTCTTTTGATTCAAATATAATGACCAGAAAAGATTTTCAGGTGGGATATTTAGTTTTAAAATGGGACAAGGCACACGAAGGAAAGGGGAAACATACAAAATTTCAAAGAATGTGGCTTGGTCCTTTTCAAATTGTAGAAGTCTCAGGTCCATTGACATTCGTGTTACAGGATTTAGCAGGTAAAAGAGACTCTTTGCCTGTCAATGGAAAAATCCTTAAGAAATATTTTCCATAGAAGATTATTCTTCTATTTTGTAAAGTAATACTTTTTCTTTTTCATAATAAAACTAGTTGTGAATGGTTACATTAGGTTTTTACGAAAAAGACACCAACTCTCTTTCAAATTTTGATTTTTCGCTTGTATAAATAGCAAATATTTTGGAAAATTGATCTTTATTATTGAAAGATACAGTTAAAGACTCTAGCCTAGATATGGCACTAGTTTCGACTTCATAAAGTTTGATGAAAACAACCTTTAGTGAAGAAATTGTTTTATATCAGTGCAATGAAAGGTATCAATAACAAAATAAAGATTCTCTGTAGAACAGTTACTTCCAAAAACTCTATCATTGTCGTCCAGAGCTATCTAAAGAAAACAATGACTTCCTCCCTGCTAAGGAAATCACAACTTTCAGAGGAACAATCCAAGGATACACATTCATATTGAAGAATGAGAGGTCTCATCACGAGCCGACTTATCATAATCACATATATTATAACCTGCTGACTTTGCCAAATACTGCATACCATTACAGGGCAATGACTCAAGATTGTTACAATCAAGAGGCAAGGGTTCTCATCACGAGCCAACTTGTTCAGCAAAGTTATAAATCGAGTGAATGACTGTGTCATAAATTGGCTATGAAACCAAGACATTGTTCTTTAAGAATAAAAAAGAAAATCAAAGCAATAAGTGTGGATGTCGATTCTTCTTTGAGAGTTGTAGGTTTCTTTAAGTAGGATACAGGATCATTGCTGGGTAACAGGTAACCCTGTCGAGGCTATGAACGCCTGCTGGCAGCAGAGGCTCTACCTACGATAAATGAGAATATTTTAAAACTGGTTTACAAAGAAGACTTTGTTTTATCTTTACAGACCAAGTAATGACTGATGTAAACACAAGGACTAACTTGAGGCAGCAAATAATCAAAGTTGAAAATAGCTGAAACAAAATGTCATTGACAGGTTAGAGCATAATGTACTTTATCTTTCCATAATAAAGTTTAATTTTCTGAAAAATTTTATGTTTTAGAAGCTGAAAAAATCCAATAGAAACATAGAGATAGCAGGTTCTTCTAAGTGAATCGCCAATTGTTGTGGCCACCAACAACCCCCCTCCTTATGAAGTGTTATTGCTAATACTAAATAAGTGGGGACCCTCAGTAAAAATCAAAAAATAAGTTAGTGTTACATTTTCTTTTTTAGATGAAACTTACAACATCATGGACTTAGGAAAATACCTTGAAGAATCTAAAAAACCTAAGCTTCATAATGAAGAAAATTAAATTCACTCCTTAAGAGATATCGCATCGCACAAAGAATGATAGGGTACACCTTCTAATGAGTTAAAATGACAAAAAGCGAGATTGCGACGCGAAACCTCATCGCATCACATACACTAAAGAAACGCTCACATTGAAAAACTGTAAAAATCACCGATATGCGATATCGCATATCGCGCATCGCAAAAATCACATGAATCACACATAAGGATTATAACAATCTGCGATATTGCGATATTGAGATATTGCGATACTGCGATACTGCGATACCACGATACTGCAAAATTGTGATCTTGCGATATCGCGATACTGCGACCTTGCGATAAAACATTGCACGATGATGTTGTGATTTACGATACAGTGACCTGCGATATCGCAAAGAAAAATTGCAGGATCCCTCCATCGCAGTTGATTCTGGCTCATTATTCGAGAAGAAATTTTCAGCCAAGAGTTGGTCATGTATTTTAATGCGAATTAATGAGTTATTGCCAGTTGTTAATGAAGTATGGTGTTGTGTTTTTCGAAGAAATAACTCACGTAAGGTGGCATGTTTGCATATCTTCGGCATTTAAAAGTTTTCCTGTCATTAGTATTTTATCATTACTTCCACCTCAAAGTAAACTACAGGAAAAGAGGACGAAGTGTTATACAGGGTAGTATGCAGAAAACTATGAGGAGGAAAGACAGCGCTCCAATGTACATTTCGGAAGGCACACCTAATCCATTTAAGGAAGAAAAAAGGCCGCAGAACTCTTCTAAGGCATTTATCACAGATTTCTCATATACAGTCATGGTTGAATGGGTACTGAACGATGATGATACCAGAAACAGATAGTTTAATTCTCAGGGTCAAGAGCTCACGGAATCACTATTTTTACAAATTTTGAGCTTTATACCGGATGAGAGAAAAGGCACAAGAGGCAAAAAAAAACGCATCAGGGAAGCCCAGATCAAGAAACAGCGATAGTTTCCGATGTGCGATTAGCGCTTAGTGCTAATCACGCATCGCTAAGAAAAATTGTTTGAAAAGGAAGGCCCCTAGTTACTCAGTCATCTGCAAGCCTTGAAAATTGCAAGAAATCAGTGATAGAAACAAAATGGAAATAGAAGACTAAAGGAAAAGAAGAAGCAGTCCAAGAGTTAACCAAGTTGAAATGGGATTTTTACCAGACATACATGGTAATGATACATAGTCATTGGATGATTCTCAAGTATATCATCAATTTTACTGAGAAGATAATGCCAGCTCTTGCCGATTCTATTTTCTTAACTCAACCAAAGACGGAAGACAGTCAGCCGACTTCACTAAGGAAAATACTGAATTCTTGTGACATTAACGAGTAGATTTAGAAATAGTTAGATAGTAGATTTAATTTTAGAAATAGTTTTGCTTAGAAAGAGAATGGTCATTTAAACCGAATCCTCAATTTTTGTAAGTTATTTAGTTAGTAGTATTCAAACCCTTCTCATGCATTTAGAGAAGGTTGCAGAAATTTATCAAAAAATTGTCCTCAGAGCATGCACTTTTGCACCCTCAGAGGAGGTTTTGGTGAATGAATGGAACAAGGTTTAATTGATATTTGCATTTGATATCTGCTACTGATGTTGCACTTCTGTACTCTTAGTGGATGTTAAATCAAGGAGAGATAAATCAATTGTCGCTTGAAGCTCATGAGTAGGACTAGTTATAAATGGTACTTTTATCTCTTAACCATTTTATGCTTATGTGTTAAAGTGATATTAAGTTTTCAGTTGTTTATATATTACAACATGGATGTCTGAGTTATCATTTGGGCACTTTTGTATGGTGATAACTATTTGTTTATGTTTAGTGTATGAATAAGCTTATTTATGCGATAAGTTTTCACAACTGTTTCGTCTAACTTCTTATACGAAGTAGTTCATCTTTATTGAATTCCTTTCTTATAATAGCTGAATGATCTTTATTACCAGTTATTGTTTGAAATATTTTTAGATCGCATAGAATAAAGATCACACCCCGGGTTAGCATAAATTTCGATGTTTTTCTATTTATTAGAATATGATAGCATAGCATTAGATTAGAATTAGGATAGAAGTATTCCATTTAGAGTAGAAATACCCATTTTTCTCACACACACACACTGAATTGGGAAACTGGTCCCATATCCCCAGTCGGACCTGCTATACCAAACGGATAAGGAGCTGCCAACCAAGGTCCGAACCGGGCGGGTATCCCCCTTGTTGTTGACCCGATTTTTGGGGCCTTCAACACATGGTCATCAATAGTTTCGATAAGATGGCTATTCTAGTGGCCTTCAAGAAGAGTATCATAGTAGAGGCCACTATTAAGCTCTTATGTGAATGAGTGTAGATACACTTTGGGATCCCACATTCCATTATTTCAAATTAGGACAACAGGTTCCTAAGTATATTTTGGTCAATCGTTTTTTGATGTTGGATACCAAGCTCACTAAGTCCACGACTTTCCATCCCCAAAATGATGGCCAAACAAAGGTCGTCAACAAGATGATTGTGCACATTCTAGGCATGTACAACTTGAAGCATCCACGAACATGGGATGAAATCTTCCCCTACATATAACACAACTACAAAAAATCTCTCCATAGCTCAACTGGACACAACCCCTTTCAAGTGAGTATGGGATTCTAGCCATTATGTCCCATTGATGTGACCATGCCATTTGCAGCTACTCAGGAAGATTCGTCTCATGTCCAGTCTCAAGATGACATGGCTAACAACTTCATTGAGTGCATTCACATTATACTCTAGTAGGTCCATTTTGATATGAGCCTTACACCATCACTAAGGTTGTAGGGGGAAATACTTCTGAGCTGAACATTCCACCATTCCTTGGTCTGCACCTAGTGTTCAATGTGGACCACCTTTGACCATACTTTCCACCATTACTGGACACATTAGACATTGCAGAACAACTCACACCAACATAGTTAAACCCAAACTGCATGGAACATGCCAGAATTGATCGAATCAAGAGCACAAATATTAAGAACACTTGCCAATAGAAGATCCAACTATATCGGTTTGTGAAAGATGGCCAAATCCTGCACCAAGGAATGTGGCTCCCTAGGGACCAAGTTCAACATAGGTTTCCCCATCTCATGGAGGCACTCAGCGCAATGGAGACCATTGCCTCCTAATGTGGGAGGAATGATCTAGGTGGATATTTGTAGCCACCAACCTATTCCACTTGGAACCCCACCATTGTTTCTTTAAGCTTTTCAGTTTCCTTAATTGTAGCATAGTTTACTATTTTTGGTAGTTTTTCGGGTCCCAAACTTCTAGAGTTTCTTTTAGGCCGTAAATGATATATTTTTGAGAAAGGAAAAATATTTGCCTTTGAAAGTTGTGTTCCTGATATATATATTTCTAACAAGGTATTATGCATGTCAAACTAAGATCGTATTACAAAGTTACAACCCCGAGAAGTTGATGTACCAATTTACCCAAACAGGGCCCATAGTTTTGCCGCTTCATCTACCAGGGTTAGGTTTTAGATGTTTATGGATTTATATTGTTTCTCAATAATAAAGAGGCATTTGAGCCTCATTGTAACACATTTCGGCAACATGTATCTACCACATGTCTTCTCAGAGATAAGGAACCATCACCCGAGCTAGCTTATTTCCATTCTATATGTAAGCATATTTCATTTATTTGATATTAATGAAATGAAGTGTTATTTCTATTTTAGGTCGGTATTTATTGTAATAGCTGTATTTTTTTATGTTCCTATATAAGCTCAGATCATTTTCTTCAAGAAATATAGAATTAAGGATAATCAAAAGTGGATTAAGAGAGTGAAGAGGAGGGCGTACTTTGGTAGATAAGCCATAGGTTTGAATGGTTAGTGAGCCTTGTGTAATGGTTTATAAACCATTCTTCTATCCATTATGCCTTCCCACTAGGAAGGGATTAGAGTTATTCCTTTTTTTCTTAAGGATCCCGAATGAACTTGAGCATATACATTTATGCTACTAGAAATGTAGCATAATCTTATCAACGTCCCAATCCATCCATTCCGATCCAAAACTAGGATTAATTTATTATTTATAAATAAAGGAACATAACCTATGGAATCACGCATGGGGATGATATATTATTTCATTATGAATTACTCGTGAATTTCGTAATAGATGTGCGTTATTGCTTTATGGCAAATAATTACTATAGTTTTGGATATATTGATTCATTCTTCTTTTGTTTCTGCTCCTCCCAATGATTCATCCCCCTATTGGGTCATCGAAAAAGTTGAAAAAGGCCTTATTTTATGTTAAATGTGACTTTTTTAATAAGTATCTATATCTACAACATTTTTCGTTGTGAAATTTGTCCTAATTATTTTTTTCTTTTCTTAGGTCCCATGGTGTATGGATGCTTATACAATTCAACTTCTTACTAGAAAGCCCTTACTACATTGAATATTTTGGGTTATTACTTTCCATCACTTTTCCCTTTTCTTTCTAATATAAATAATGCATTAGCACTATGCTTTAATGTCCATGATAAATGTTGGATGGATTTGAGCATTAGGATGGACTCTATGTGATCATGTAGCCACATGATTATGTTAATCATATCACTTCAAAAATGTAGAGCTAGACCTAACCTATCCTCATTGCATGAACCCTAAACTATAGATACAATTAGAGTACAAGGAGTTGTATGGTGTCTGGTTGGCACCTAATGCCATCCTTGTTTTTTATATCTAGGTTTTAAATAAATTCATTGTAAATGAGCCCATGATGTCACTTCTCTGCATCATCTTATTTAATTTTCATTTTTTATTTATGGTTTTTCAAAATTTGAAATGCAAAACATGACCTGGAGTTGGTGCTACTTTGCATAACATGAGCTTCCTTGTGTTTAGGTTCAACGCCTGATGGACATCTTCTTACCAAATTCACGGGAAACTTTTAACTACCCTCATCCATTTTGATGTGACACTTAGGTGAGGCATACCATAGGAATATGGGAACATTGGAAATGATTCAGGGCTACTTAGCAGCATGTCATCATTTTTTAATGTTACGACTTTAATTTTTTAGAGGGGATTTGAACTACTGATTTGGATTGAAAGAAATGAAATTGCATCAATTCTTCTCTTTCTCGGAGGATTCAAAATTTGCATTTAAAGTCTATTAATTGCTTCTTCACATTTCATAGGATTTTCCAATTTGTGTATGTCTATATGCATTTAGCCTACCATTTTATTCTAGTGATAAGGACTACATTATTATCCTCTTTATCATCCTTCCCTTTTTTTATTACTTTTATTGGAGTGTATTGCCTCGTGTACTAGCAAATTATTGTTTATGTCTTGACATTTTTGAAAAAAACCTCCTTGAATTTTAAAAATTAAATTGGGAAGAATACTTTTCAGGTTGTTGATAATTATTTTTGTTATAATTCTATAAGTTGATTTTGTTCTCCTTCCTATCTTTGGATTTGTTTCTGTCTAGCTACATATTTAGAATATTCAAACTTTATAGCACTACAGTAGGGACAATAAAATTGAATGGTAAATAAAGAGAGACTTATTTGGTTCTAAGCCCCATATTCAAGAAATGAGGTTCTCTTCATTGATATCCTCGTCAATCTATTAGGTATATACTATTGAAGCCAAGCAGGGGATTTTAAGCACCGCTTGAAATGTTTCTTGAGCTGAGTTCAGTAACCTAAAGGAGTTGATTTCATTGATAGAGGAAGAATGAGGAGCTACAGAATGGGAGGAAAAAGGATGTACCAGATGTGCTTAGGACACGTGGGATGAAAGGGTTGTGTGTGGTGACCATTATAAAGTAGGTCAAGTGTTTTCTTGTTCAAGGTAGATTGGTTGTCAAAGGACTAATACCAAGCCCTATTTGCATTCCTTGTATTAGTGTGATTGTAAAGGGCCATGATTGCTGGTATGAGAGATCTATCGTGTTCTATTATAGTTTGTAATATAACGAAAAAGGGTTTGAAAAAAGATAAAAATTGTCATGTGCACTAGTTGATTCCCTAAAGTGTGTAGATTTATTTGTGCAAAGTAGATGTGTTGTGGCACTTTAGTGTGTTTTCATCAAATATTCGAAGACCAAACCTAGATTCTCGTGTGTCGGGGAAATTCAACATATGCCTTGTTCACAAAAGAAATACATGTAGCTCATCTTAGGATACTCCAACCATGGTCATAAAACAAAAAAGAAACACAATTTACATGTTGACATGCGATGGCATATGGAATGTCTTAGAATGCCTTGACACTATGTGGCATGTGTTATCATCCCCTATATTCCATGGCATGATTTGACATTACTTATAACACCCTAGCACTTCCTTACACACCTTGGTAGTTTAGCATACCTTGGCACTACCTAGTATATAACATTTCCACTCCCTCCTTAAGACACCTAGAACTTGTTGACACTCCCTATCACACACTATAATTCATTCATTTCCATGAATTTTGACCTAGTGCTTCCTTGTGTCTCCATGACACTCCCTAGCTCTCCCTAGCACACATTGTCACATTGAGGCACCTAGTACATCTTAACATGTCACCCTAGCACTTTATCATTCATTGGCACTACCTAGCATACCTTTTCACTCTCTCCTTAGCACACATAGAGCTCGCTGACAATCATAGTGACAAACTCTTATTCATTAATTTCCATGCATTTAGACCTAGTGCTCCCTTATGTTTCCATAGCACTCCTTAAAACTCCTTTGCATGTGTTGGTACACCCTAGCACCTAGGAAATATTGGCATGTCACCCTTACCTCTAGAATGTCTTAACATGACCTAGCATACCTTATTACTCCCTCCCTAGAATACATGGAACTCAGTGACACTTCCAATCAAAAACTATTATTTGTTATTTTCCATGCATTTTAGCGTAGTGCTCCTTTGTGTTTCCCTTTCACTCCTAGCTAACACTTCCTTGCACGCATTGTTACATCTTGACATGATGCCACCCTAACACTCTATTATTCCCTAGCACTGCCAAGAATGCCTTGTCACTCCTCCATATCACACTTAGAACTCACTGACACTCCCTGTCACACACTCTTCATTCATTTACATGCATTATGACCTAGTGATCCCTTTTATTTCCCTATCACTCCCTAACACTCCTAAGCACACAATGACACACCCTAGAACTTGCCACATCTTGGCATGCTTTCCAATCACTCTATAATGCCTTGGCACTACCTAACATACCTTGTCACTCCCTCCTTATCACACTTGGAACTTGGTAACACTCTCTATCACACATTTTTATTTATTCATTTCCATGTAATTGAAACTAGTCCTCCCTTGTGTTTGTGTGGCACTTGCTAACATGCATTGGTGCCACAACTTAGCACCTAGCAGATCTTGAAATGAATTAGGAGTTGGAATTTCTTGGCATGCCTAACATTCCTTAGATGTCTATTGTATGTTTTAGTACTTCCTGGTATTCCTCGAACACCTTAGCGCTCCCTAGTTGTCATGCCCTCATAGATATCCTTACTTTTTTTACGACTTGGGAACCTAACCAAGTCATTGAAAAAATAATGTTGCACCTTTCCCAAAGTCTGCCTTAGTTTGAAACTTCTTTGACCATCTCCTTATCGCAATCGTAGTCTTGCCTCCTACAAGTCCTATTCTGAAATTCCCCTAATCCACATCATCCTCGGGACACTTGGAATTCAACTACAGTCTTTGGCAGACACTCTTGTTTATTTGTTTCCATGCACTTTAACCTAGTTCTCCCTTGTGTGCCCTCACAATCCAAAACACTCCTCGACATGGATTGGCAATATTTTGCATGTGTTACCATGCATTTTCATTCATTGGCACACCCTATCACTCCTTAGCTATCATGCCTCATAACTACCCTTATTTGTTTTTAGACTTGGGAACTAAACAAAGTCTTTCTTTGACTACAACAACTTGACAAAGTTACAATTACGACAACTAGACTATGCCTTGTTCTCCTAACAATTGACTCTAACTCATCCTAAGTTACTTATGTCCAATCTTAACTCATCCCTCTTAACAAGTTAGCAAGTTAAGGCTCACATCTAACCATGGCCATAAAACAACTAAGAAACACAGTTTACATATTGACATGCCATAACACCTAACACATCTAACAATCCCTTAGCACTATGTGGTAAGTGTTAACATCCCCTGTGTTCCTTGGCATTCTTTAGAATTCCCTAGCACACCCTGCTACTCCCTAACATGCCCTGACACTCTAACATGCCTTGAAATTGCCTAGCATATAACTTTGTTACTCCCTCCTTAACACACTTGAAACTCACTTGCACTATCTATCGCACACTCTTATATGCTCAGCTTCGTGCATTTTGAACTAGTTCCCCATTATGTTTTTTTGGAACTCCATGGCACATATTGGCACACCCTAGCACTTGTCACATCTTGGCATGTCGCCATCGCACTGTAGCATTCTGTGGCACTAACTAGAAAAAATTTTCACTCCCTCCATAGCACACCTAGAACTCACTCACAGTTCCTATCACACACTCCTATTCATTCATTTACATGCATTTGAAATTAGTTCTACCTTGTGTTTCCTTGGCAATCGATAACACACCTTGGCATGCATTAGCACACCCTAACACTTGGAACATCTTGGCATGTTTCCCTCACCTCTAGAATTCCTTAGCACTCCCTACCATACCTTGTCACTCCCTCCTTAGCAAACCTAGAACTCATTGACACTTCTTGTCAAAAAATCTTAATCTTTCATTTGCATGCATTATTTTCACCTAGTGCTCCCTTGTGTTTCCCTGGCATTCACTAACACTTCCTAGCATGTGCTGGAACACCTTGGCACCTAGCACACCTTGGCACCTGCCACATCTTAGACACATGCCATTATGGCACACTAGAATGACTTAGCACTTCATAGCATACCATGTCACTCCCTCCTTAGCGCACTTGGAACTCGCTGGCACTCCCTTTCACACACTCTTACTCATTCATTTCCATGCATTTTGACATATTTCTCCCTTTATTTTCCTTGAAACTCCCTAACACTCAGCACGCGTCGGCACACCTTGGCACTTGACACATCTTGGTATATTTTGTTAGCACTCTAGCATGCCTTGGAATTGTCTAGCATATCTTATCACTCACTCCTTAACATACCTAGAACTCATTGACACTTCATTTTCATCAATTTGAAACTATTTTTCCCTTTTGTTTCCCTAATACTTGGCCCTAACACTTCTTAGCATGTGTTCATGCTACACATTGACACTTGGCATATCTTGGCAAGCCTTTGCACTTGGCATGTCTTAGCATGCCTAACATGCCTTAGAACTATCTAGAATTTGTTAGTACCTCCTATTATTCCCTAGCACATGTTGGCACTGTGTAGTTGTCATGCCCTCATAGATAACCTTACATTTTTTGCGGCTTGGGAACCCAACCAAGGCATTGGAAAAATAGTGTTGTGCCTAACCCAAAGTCTCCCTTTTTGAAACTTCTTTGTCTAGCCCCTCATCACAAACATAGGCTTGCCTCCTACAAGTTGTATTATGGACATCTCCTAGAACACTTCGTCCTTGGGACAACTAGAATTTGTTGACACTCCTTGGAACACACTGTTATTCATTCATTTTCATGCATTTTGACCTAGTTCTCCCTTATCATGCCCTGGCACTTCTTAACACTTATCAACATGCATTGAACTATCTGACATGAGTTAGCATGCTTTTTCAATCCTTGGCATACCTTGAAAACCATTATCTATCATGCCCTCACAACTAACCTTACTTTTTTTGGGACTTGGGAACCCAACCAATTCCTCCCTCGACTACAAAAACTTGACTAAGTTATAGTTACTACAACTAGACTATGCCTTATTCACTTAAGAACTTCCTACAACTCATCTTAGGCTACCCATGTCCATTCTCAACTCATTCCACTTAACAAGTTACCAAGTGAAGGCTCACATCTAACTGTGATCATAAAACAACTAAACAACATAGTTTACATCTTGATATGCCATAGAACCTAGCACGTCTAACAATCCCTTGGCACTATATGGCACATGTTAGAATCCCATGTATTTGTTAGCATGCTTTGGCACTCCCTATCACACCCTAGAACTCCTTGACATGCCTTAGAACTCTCGCATGCCTTGGCACTGCCTAGCATATAACCTTATCACTCTAGCATGCCACCCTAACACTCTAGGATGACTTAGCACTTCCTAGCACACCATATCACTCCCTCCTTAACACACCTAGAAATCACTAACACTCCCTGTCACAAACTCTTACTAATTCATTTCCATGCATTTTTACCTAGTGCTCCCTTTTGCTTCCCTGATACTCCTTAACACTCCTTAGCACACATTGGCATACATTGGCACTTGGCACATATTGATATGCTTCCCTAGCACTCTAGCATGCCTTGGCACTGTCTAGAATGACTTGTCTCTCCCTCATTGCCACACATGGAATTCATTGACACTTCATTTCCATCAATTTGAAACTAGTCCTCCCTTATTTTTCCCTAACACCTAATGCTAACACTCCCTAGCATGTTCATGCCACACCTTGGAACCTGGCACATCTTGGCATGCCTTACACCTGGCGTGTCTTGGCATGCCTTAGCACTTGACATGTCATGGCATTCCTAACATGACTTAGAATTTTCTAGCATGTGTTAGTAATTCCTAGCATTCCCTAGGACACCTTGGCACTCCCTAGTTGCCATGCCCTCATAGATAGGATTACTTTTTTTGTGACTTGTGAACCCAACAAAGTCATTGGAAAAATAGTGTTGTTCCCAACCCAAAGTCTCGTTTTGTCTGAAACTACTTTTTCTAGACCCTTATCATAACTATAGACTTTCCTCCTACAAGTCCTATTATGATATTCTCCTAACATACCTTGTCCTTGACACACTTAGAATTTGTTGGCACTCCTTGGCACACACTCTTATTTGTTCATTTCCATGTGTTTTGACCTAGTTATCCCTTGTGATGTCCCGAAACTTCCCAACAATCCTCAACATCCATTGACAATGTTTGACATGTGTGAACACACTTTTTCATTCCTTGGCACGCTCTATCACTCCTTAACTGTCATGCCCTCATAACTACCCTTACCTTTTTTGGGACTTGGGAACCTAACCAAGTCTTGCCTTGACTATAATAGCTTGACCAAGTTATGGTTACTACAACTAGACTATGCCTTGTTCACCTAAGAACTGACTATAACTCATCTTAGGCTACTGATGTCCAATTTTAACTTATCCCACTTAACAATTTACAAGTTACCAAGTCAAGCCTCCTGTCTAACCGTGGCCATAAAATATCTAAGCAACATAATTTACATCTTGACATGCAATAACACCTTACACATCTAACAATCCCTTGGCATTATGTGACACATGTTAATACCTCCTGCATTCCTTGGCATACTTTGGAGCTCCCTAGCACACCCTACCACTCCTTGGCACACCTTGGCACTCTAGCATGACTTAGCACAACCTAGCATATAACCTTGTCCCTCTGTCCTTAGCACACGTGAAACTCATTACCACTCATTATCACACACTCTTATCTCTACATTTCCTTGCATTTGGAACTAGTTCTCCCTTGTGTTTCCATGGCACTCCCTAACATTCCCTGACACACATTGACACATCCTAGCGCCTGGCACGTCTTGGCATGATGCCCTCACACTCTAGAATTCGTTGGCACTACCTAGCATACCTTATCATTGCCTCCTTAACACATGTAGAACTCATTGACACTCCCTGTCTCACACACTTTTTATTAATTTCCATGCATTTTTACCTAGTGCTCCATTGTACTTTTTTTGAACTCCCTAACACTCCTTCGCATCTATTAGCATGCCTTAGCACTTGGCACATTTTGGCATGCTTCCCTAGTAGTCTAACATGCCTTGTAACTACCTAGAATACCTTTTCATCCATCCTTAGCACACCTGGAACTCAATAACAATCCCTATCACACACTCATATTCATTCATTTCCATACATTTGAAAATAATGCCCCTATATGTTTCCCTAGTGCTTGGCCCCAACCCTCCCTAACATGTGTTGGTGCCACTCCCTAACACGTGGCTCATCTTGGCATGCCTTAGCACTTGGCATGTGTTGGAACTCCTAACAAGCCTTGGAACATTCTAGCATGTTTTAGTACTTCCTGGCATTCCCTGGCACACCTTGGCACTCTGTAGTTGTCATGTCCTTGTAGATAGACTTACATTTTTTGTCGATTGGGAACCCAAACAAGTCATTGGAAAAATAATGTTCTGCCCAACCCAAAGTCTCCCTTTGTTTGAAATTTCTTTCTCTAGCCCCTTCTCGTAAGCATAGGCTTGCCTCTTGAAAGTTCTATTATGAAATTCTTCTAACACACTTTGTTCTTGGGACACCTAGAACTCATTGATACTCCTTGGTACGCATGATTATTCGTTCATTTCCATGCATTTTGATATAGTTCTCCCTTCTGATGCCCTGAAATTCTCTAACACTCCTCAGTATGCATTGAAACTGTTTGGCATGTGTTAGCATGCATTTTCATTTGGTATCATGCCCTAACACTCCTTAGCTATGATGCCCTCACAACTAGGCTTACTTTTTTTGGGGCTTGGTAGCCCAACCAAGTCCTTCCTTAACTACAATAGATTGACCAAGTTACCATTACTACAACTATACTATGTGTTTTTCACCTAAGAACTGCCTATAGTTCATCTTAGGATACTCATGTCCAATCTCGACTCATCCCACTTAACAAGTTACCAAGTCAAGGCTCACATCCAGCCATGGCCATAAAACAACTAAGAGATGCAGTTTACATCTTGACATGCCGTAACACCCAGCATGTCTAACAATCCCTCGCAACCATGTGGCACGTCTTAGAATCTGTTGCATTTCTTAACATGCTTTGGCTCTCCCTAGCATACCCTAGAAATCCCTGACACACCATGGCACTCTACCATGTCTTGGCACTTCCTAGCATAAAAACATGTCACTCCCTCCTTATCACACCTAGAACCCATTGACACGTCCTATCACACACTCATATTCATTAATTTCCATGCATTTTGAGCTAGCTCTCCCTTGTGTTTCTATGGTACTCCCTAGCATGAATTGACACACCCTAGCACCTGGCACATCTTGGCATGTTTCCTTGGAACTCTAGCATTCTTTCATACTACCTAGCATACCTTGTCACTCCCTCCTTACCACACTTGGAACTCGATGACACTTCCTATCACACACTCTTATCTTTTCATTTCCATTCATTTTGACCTAATGCCCCATTGTGTTTCTCTGGCACTCCCTAACACTCTGTGGAACACATTGGCACACCCTAACACATATTGGCATGCCTTAGTAGTTGACATGTATTGGAATGTCTAACACACCTTTGAACTTTATAGCATCTGTTAACACTTTCTGGGATTCCCTAGCATGCCCTCACACTCCCTAGCTATTATGCCCTTATAGATATCCTTATTTTTTTTATGACTTGAAAACCCAACCAAGTCGTTGACAAAATAATATTGTGCCCAACCCAAAGTCTCCCTTTGTCCAAAAATGCTTTGTCTAGATCCTTGATGCAACCATAAAATATCCTCTTGTCATTCCTATTTTGAACTTCTTTTAGGATGCTCAATCCTTAACACACTTGGTACTCATTGAGACTCCCTAGAACACATTCCTATTCATTCATTTCTATGCATTTTGACCTATTTCTCCCTTGGGTTGCCCTAACACTCCCTAACAATCTCTAACATACACTAACAGTCTCTGGAACACCTTCTCACTTCCTCACATGCCCTATCCACTCCATAGCATGCCCTATAACTCCCTAGCATAGATTGGATCTTAGCACTTGGTGGCACTTGACAATTCTTGGCATGCGTTGGGATGCCCTCGAATGCCTTGGCATGGTTTAAGATAAAATTGATTTGAGATATATTATTCACTATTAAGAGGGAAGTAATAGAATATATGACTTAGGAAACCTAATATGAGAGAAATCCTAGCTAGAAGGTGAGGCATATGCTCTAGCCTCTCTTTTTCAACTATGAAATATAAGTACAAAGAAAGGGGTACTCACTATGGAGTAGACATGAACATAGTGGCATGAAAGGTTACTACAAAAATATTCTACCTCCTTTGTTATGCTCGATATCCCATTCTTTGATGGTAGGTTCAATTATGGACTACTAATGATGCCAAAAGAATGGAGTGTCCTCCTTTCCTAGTAACCTAGTATAACACAACTTGTAGTCATTCAACATCAAGGTTAGGGTTTTTTTCATTCTTTAACCCTCAATTAGTGTTTCTATTTTGGAACACTGCGACATGTGTGAGTAATGGTGGTTTGCATGGCATCCACTCAGTGCCATGGTCGTTAATAAGGTAGGTCAACTTCTGAGAGGCGTAACTTTCACATAGAAAATTCATTTGAGGTTAATCATTTTCACACAGTTGGAAAGCTTCGAGTGTTTAGAGTAACATCAAAGGGATGGAACTATGCAAGAAAAATGGGCTCCGAATCAAATATAAAAGACCCAAAATCACTAATGTGGAACCTGACTCTAAAGTGGGCCCTACAAGCCAAGTCCTTCAATTTTTCCACTTAGAAAGTACCAAGATATATAACAAAATATATGATATCCATTTGGGATTATGAGTTCCATGCTACATAGGAATAGTTTGCAATGTTTGACACTATCAACAATAGAGTTAGAAGGATTTTATGTAATGACCTTATTATTCTCCTTCTCCATAAATTATACTAATAATTTATATATATCAACTAATTGCTTATTGTTTGACAACACTACCTTATATCTTATTTTTCCAATAATAAGTGCTATACATGTTAATGATGTTGCTCCTCGTATAATTGGGGTTCCAAATAATCACTTGGACTATTCCTAAAACAATTTAATCCACTAGTTGTTAGATGTATGTCTTACAGTAACATACCAACTCAATTTTGTGCCTTACCCCTTTGATTAGACTCCAAAAGTAACCAAAGGATCATGCCTTGGTAGTCTTCAATGCCTAAAAAAATCCTCGACATAATACTCAAGAATTTGTTGTTAGTCACTGAAGGAGGGTAGTTGTGTTTGTGTCCCCTCCTTTAACAAATATGTCCATTGACCATGTGAAATTTACCTATTATCACCACATTAAGAATAGTTTGACTAGATGGTGAAAGGGCGAAGGGGCTCCTTACTCATGTTGCAAGGGACAACAGCCTATAATTATAGTAGTTTCCATAAATTCTCCCCTTTATCTATATCCTTTACACTTGCATTATAATATGTAATAGTAGGTTCATACAAATCAATGTGCTATCACACCACTAGAAAGTTTATGAAGGTTATTTATCATAAAATAAGATTTCATTGCATATTTTTCACAAAAAGAAAAACACTGCAACATGAACAACGATCTAGGAGGAATGAAACTTTGTGGCCCAAGGAGGATGTTTTCCTAACAATATTGCATTCCATCTAATATCGGCAAGGGTCACTAGAAACACAAATACTTTTCTGAGGACCATGTATATTTGGCCAAGGGACAAAACTAGAACACATGTTTTAGGCTGTTTAGAAATATTTTTGGCGAAATCACATAATTGATCATTTGTCGACGCGTTTCGAACCAACTAGTGTGGTTCATCGTCAGGACAAGTTGAAGATACAGATCCAGATCAGCGAGTTAAATAGTGTAAGCAGAGACTCCAACGGCTAGAAAGACTAACGGCTACTTTTCAACTTGTGGACCCCAGTCAAACCATATTATAATAATTATTATTATATTTACGGAGTCAAGTAAACTGGGTAAAGTAAACCCGAAAAGAGGTTAGATATTAAATACGCCTATTTAAAAATTTCAAATTATTAATAAATATATATATTATTAATATTCTCCGTACCTACTATAATACTAAATTTAATGTTAAGTTATTCGATTATTACAATAAATTACCAGAAGTTTGTAGTTCCTAGAAAGTAACAAGATTCGTGGTTAGTTTTCAAAACTAAACCATTTAACTATTAATATATAAACATAAATATATATATATATATAATAAATATATAAATAAATAAAATAACCCACTAAATATATAAGCAATATAAAAAAAAAAATTAATACCTAAAT